>MJUU01041460.1:212807-231518 GCA_002080025.1 Modiolus philippinarum
GAATACAATATATTTCCTTTTTCAGAGAACGAAACACACAAAATATATACTAAATAAATCCAACTATATAATGGAATATGATATATTTCCTTTTCACCAATAGATAAAATAGTTCCATCAATGATGTAATAAATCTAAGTGACTTTCCAACACCAAATCCAAACTAGAAATGACTATGAATCAAACACTGGATGAACTCATTTAAAGAGGGGAAAAGCTGTCTGCTTTTGGAAACAAAACAAAACTAACACTGATATTATCCTTCAAGAAAAGTTAATAAATGATATTCCTGTATTATGATATTTTATTTTTAATCTGAAAGTCTTTTTTTCATCAGATTTTAACACGTGAAAAGCACTAAAAATCGACCTGTCCATCCCTGAAAAGCAAGCTACCCCTGAGGTGATTTAAACAACATCTCAATGTCTGGTCATTTAATTGTCACCTACATATTTACCTGTTGTTATAAGAGTGAACTGTATTCACTGTATTATAATTTAGGAATTGTTTTCTAAAATGTCCTGGAATGTTTATGCAAACCTTCAGAACACCATAAAAACAACATAATAAAAATATCATGCATTCCCATTTATGTACTAACAATGAGTACAATGCATTTGAACCACACTTTTGTAAATATACAATATAAACTGAAGAACACTAACATACAACTGGATGAAAAAGGAAGAAGCAAAAGAAAACAATAAAAAAATGAGATAAATAAAATATTTTCTTTGAAATATAATAATTACAGTAAAAAGAATTCATTAGCTAAAGGCAACATGCAAGGGGCAAATAGATATTCTTTTCATTGAGTACTGATTTAAATCCCACCAGGTAAACTATAGTGTTACCTGTAGAATACCTATTGGGCAATTTAAATTGATCAATTGTATTGGCAACTTGACAAACTGGATGAACAATACCTGTATAGAAAGGTAAAAGCATTTTGGATATGGACAGAAATGTCTTTATCAGTTTATTGATGCTTAATATTTGAAATATCAAGCATCAGTAATCTGATAAAGACTATAGGGTTACTTCTATTCCAGTTTCTGGCACCATGATGTTGATGGTGACTACTTTCCCAGTTTGCTGATACTCGATGCTTATGGTGACTACTTTCCCAGTTTGCTGATGCTTGAATGTTTTTGGTGACTACTTTCTCAGATTACTGATGCTTGAATGTTTTTGGGGACTAGTTTCTAAGTTTACTGATGCCTTGATTTTTATGATGACTACTTTTCCAGTTTTCTGATACTTTGATGTTTATGGTGACTACTTTTCCAGTTTTCTGATACTTTGATGTTTATGGTGACTTCTTTCCCAGTTTGTTGATACTTTCACGTATTTGGTGAATTCTTTCTCAGTTTGCTGATTTTTTTTTATGTTTATGGTGCTTACTTTTCCAATATGCTGATACTTTGATGTTTATTGTGGCTACTTTCACGGTGTCTGATATTTTTATTTTTATGGTGACTACTTTCACCGTTTGTCGATACTTTGATGTTTATGGTGACTACTTTCACAGTTTGCTGATACTTTCATGTTTATAGTGACTACTTTGCTGATATTTTGATTTTTATAGTGACTACTTTCCCAGTTTGTTGATACTTTCATGTAAATGGTTAATTAATTCCTGCTCAGTTTGCTGATTCTTTGATGTTTATGGCAACTTCTTACCTGATAGTTTGATTCATTATTCTTTAGGGTTGCTACTTTCACTGATTACTCATGCTTTGATGGTTATGATGAATGCTTTCTCAGTTCTGTGATTCTTTGATGTGTATGGTGACGACTTTCCCGGTTTACTGATACTTTGATGGTTATTATCACCTTTTTGTCAGTTCGCTTGTTTTTGGATGTTAATGGTGACAAATTTCCCAGTTTGATGACGCTTTGATGTTTATGAAGGTAGATAGACACTGTTGCGATGCGCAATGCAACTGCGCATAAGAAAAATAAAGAGTCGGGTACAGGGAAGGTTTGATTTTCGTAATTTTTTAGTAATTTGACGGCTTTTCCTTCGTGACGTCATAATTGAATGACAAATGTGAAACGTCATATTTCGTTTACTTTGCCGCGAATTAACTCCCTTTTCCCGAAAATAATGTTTCAACAGGAAACTTTGTAAAATATCTCCGTTAAAAGCATGGTGACATATTCATTTTTTAATTGTAACCAATAAATTACATCATAAACTATCTGTTCACAAAAATACATCAAATTCTCGTGGATAAAAAGTTAATTTCTATTAAGCTAAAATTTGCCTTTCCATATTTTCCCTGTGCATTCTTTGTAAACTTAGGTGAAAAAATGGGTAAAAAAGAGCAAACTTTGATCTCAATTGTAGAAAAAACAAGCATGGTGACCCATACTTTTTATTACAGATTTTGGGTAAGTAGGATTGATTCTTCAATTGTGCCGACTTACAACAAAATCTCATGGATATGAATATAACTGTCTATCTACCTTAAGAGTCTTTATCAGTTTATTGATGCTTGATAGTTGAAATATCAAGCATCAGTAATTTGATAAAGACTATAGGGTTACTTTTATTCCAGTTTCTGGCACCATGATGTTGATGGTGACTACTTTTCCAGTTTTCTGGTACTTTGATGTTTATTGTGACTACTTTCCCAGTTTCTGATACTTTGGTTTTTATGGTGACTCCTTTCCCAGCTTACTGATACTTTGATGTTTATGTTGATTACTTTCCCAGTTTACTGATGCTTTGATGTTAATTATGACTACTTTTTCAGTTTGCTGATACTTTGATGTTAATGGTGGCTACTTTTCAAGTATGCTGATTATTTGATGTTTACGGTGACTAATTTCTCAGTTTGGTGCTACTTAGATGTTATGGTGACTACTTACATGATAGTTTGATTCATTATTCTTTAGGGTTGCTACTTTCACTGATTACTGATGCTTTGATTGTTATGATGACTACTTTCTCAGTTCTGTGATTCTTTGATGTGTATGGTGACTACTTTCCCGGTTCACGGATACTTTTATGGTTATTATCACCTTTTTGTCAATTCACTTGTTTTTGGATGGTAATTGTGACAAATTTCCCAGTTGGATGATGCTTTGATGTTTATTAAGAGTCTTTATCAGTTTTGTCGCGACAAAAGTCTCGGAAAGCGAGACATAGGCGTGCAAAGTATGACAGCGACATCGGCGTAAACTCAAGTTTTTATATAGAAGCCTTTGATGTAGGAACTTTATATTTGGTCCATAGGTAGCTTACGGCGAACCCTATCTGTCGGACCCAAAATTATCTGACCTTGACCTATATTTCGCGGTCCAGTGACCAGGTTAAGTTTTTTGCTTAAGTCTGTTTCTCAATAACTACAAGCCATAGGTCAATGATATTTGGTATATAGCTTGGTCTTGGTTAGTACATGTCAATCTGCCATATGGCTTTTAACCTTGACCTCAATTTCACGGTCCAGTGACCAGGTTAAGTTTTTTTGCTTAAGTCAGTTTCTCAGCCATAGGTCAATGATATTTGGTATATAGCTTGGTCTTGGTTAGTACATGTCAGTGTGCCATATGGCTTTTGACCTTGACCTCAATTTCACGGTCTAGTGACCAGGTTAAGTTTTTTTGCTTAAGTCTGTTTCTCAATAACTACAAGCCATAGGTCAATGATATTTAATATATAGCTTGGTTTTGGTTAGTACATTGCAGTCTGTCATATGGCTTTTGACCTTGACCTTAATTTCACTGTCCAGTGACCAGGTTAAGTTTTTTTGCTTAAGTCTGTTTCTCAATAACTACAAGCCATAGGTCAATGATATGTGGGATATAGTTTGGTATTGTTTAGTACATGTCAGTCTGCCATATGGTTTTGATATTGACCTCAATTTCACAGTCCAGTGACCAGGTTAAGTTTTTTTGCTTAAGTCTGTTTCTCAATAACTACAAGCCATAGGTCAATGATATTTGGTATATAGCTTGGTCTTGGTTAGTACATGTCAGTCTGCCATATGGCTTTTGACCTTGACCTCAATTTCATGGTCTAGTGAACAAAGTTGAGTGTTTCTGATTTTAATAGTTTCTTAATTACTGTAAGTGGAATGGTAATAATATTTGGCTTGTAGGTTGCTCTTGAGTAGTACATGACTGTATTAGCTACAAGCAGGGACGGGCGAGTAGTACATGACTTTTTTAGCTACAAGCAGGGACGGGCGAGTTGTACATGACTGTTTCAGCTACAAGCAGGGACGGGCGAGACATCTATTAGGGTCCACTCTTGTTGATGCTTGATATTTGAAATATCAAGCATCAGTAATCTGATAAAGACTATAGGGTTACTTCTATTCCAGTTTCTGGCACCATGATGTTGATGGTGACTACTTTCCCAGTTTGCTGATACTTTGATGCTTATGGTGACTACTTTCCCAGTTTGCTGATGCAAGAATGTTTTTGGTGACTACTTTCTCAGATTACTGATGCTTGAATGTTTTTTGGGACTAGTTTCTAAGTTTACTGATGCCTTGATTTTTATGATGACTACTTTTCCAGTTTTCTGATACTTTGATGTTTATGGTGACTACTTTTCCAGTTTTCTGATACTTTGATGTTTATGGTGACTACTTTCCCAGTTTACTGATGCTTTGATGTTTATGGTGACTACTTTTCCAGTTTTTTTATGCTTTGATGTTTATGATGACTACTTTTCCAGTTTTCTGATACTTTGATGTTTATGTTGACTTCTTTCCCAGTTTGTTGATACCTTCACGTATTTGGTGAATTCTTTCTCAGTTTGCTGATTTTTTTTTTTTTATGCCCCCGCGACGATAAGTCGGGGGCATATTGTTTTACCCTCGTCCGTCCGTCCGTCCGAGGGGGGTACATGGTTTGTCTGGCAACTCCTCCTACAGTTTTTATGCTAGAAGGTTTTTATTTTGCAGATCATTTGTACATATATTGAAGATGTGCATGTGATAAGGATTTTGATTTAGGTGCTATTTTGTCAAAAATATACATTGTTTTTTTGTTGAACTTAGTCATTTTTTAGTGATTTTGTGATAGAGGGTGCATAGTTTGTCCACGCAACTCCTCCTACAGTTTTGATGGTAGGAAGTTTTTATTTTGCAGATCATTTGTACCTATATTGAAGATGTGCATGTGGGAAGGATTTTGAATTTGATGCATTTTTGGAAAAATACACATTGTTGAACTTAGTCATTTATTGGATGAATTATTAATACAGGGTACACAGATTGTCCGAACAACTCCTCCTAGAGTTTTGAGGCTAGGAAGCTTTAATTTTGCAGTTCATTTGTACCTATATTGAAGATGTGCATATGTATTTTGATTTTGGTTCATTTTTTTTTCAAAAATATACATTGCTCAACTTTTAATTTTTTGGTGATTTAGTAAAAGAGGGTACATACCGGTAGTTAATCTGTGCAACCTAGAATAACATGTGTTTAGACACAAATATTACTAAAAAATCCCAATTTGATTCAACCTTGCGCGGGGGCATGTCATCCTCTAGTTTATGTTTATGGTGCTTACTTTTCCAATATGCTGATACTTTGATGTTTATTGTGGCTTCTTTCACGGTTTCTGATACTTTGATTTTTATGTTGACTACTTTCACAGTTTGCTGATACTTTGATCAGTGTGAATGATTTGACATTTTGTCTGGAGAAGAAATGATTTCATTTTTTGCCTGAAGTTTGGCAATAAGTAGTTGTATTTGATGAGCCTTTGCAGGAATATGGAATGGCAACTTTTCTGTTTGCCCATACTTTGAAAAATTTGTTTTGAGGACCTTTCCTCCTTTTATCAGAATTCTTTTTTCATTAGATTTTACTTTATATCAACAAATAAACAAGATAGTTTGTTTACACCTCTGCATAGGTTACCTATAAGGAAAGCTATTTTTTTTGCATATTATGTTTCCGTAATAGCATCATAGTTTTTCATGGAAGTAATCTGAATTCAGACCCCTTTGATTCTTTTGGCACTTGAGACACCTTTCACTAGGCTTAAGCAATGCATTTTACAGAACCACCTCAAGGTAACAGGTCCCTTAAATAAAAGAAGGCCATAAATTCAAACATCTGGTGTTCATCTTTTTCTATAGATATGAAAAACTTTGATCTTTTTTCTTTTTTTTCTTTGACTTTTTACTTTCATTTTTTTTGCAAAAGTATAAATTAAATTTTTTTGTCATCCCAAGTTTCATTTTTCCTATCAACAGTATTTTTTTTATTAAATAATTAAAAAAAACATCCTAGATTCTAATTCAATTTTGCAACAAAAAACAAATTCTGCCTGCCTTGCTTTTCAAAATGTTGGAATGGAATCTAGGACTTTTATCATTGCCATAATGTCAAAACACAAATAAGGTTATGATGAAAGTCCACATTGAACGTCAATACCAAAATTTAGACATGTGATGTGAATACAAAAGAAAAAAATGCATGTGAACATGTATATTGCTAGTGTTAGAATTGGCTGTAGTAACTTAGTGTGTGTCATGCATGAATGCTTCTTTGCTTACTTGTAGAGATAACTTAGACAGTTGTGTTAACTATATATTTGTTTATTTAATAAAGAAATTAAAAATGAATACAGGACATGCAAACTGGAAATCTATCTTGAAAATAAGTTATTTGATGTTTTATAGAATTTTTCAATTTTGAAAGAAAAATACGAACAAAATCCTGAGTTTGTTATTTATTATTATTTAAGGAAAAATTAAATAATTCTATTTTGCTTTCACATTTTTGTATACATGTTTATTTGTCTAAAACAAGCTTTTGGTAAAATAATGAAGAAATAAAATAGCTTTATTTCTAGCAAATTATTTTGTTGCATTAATTTTTAGAAATGTGTGAGTAAAATTCATATATTTGTAGACTCTTTGAACCTACTTCTAAAAATAGATTTTCACTTGATTTTTACATAATTAAATAAGTCAAACTTATAGGCATATTATACATATTTGCATAATGATAAATAATGGAAATATGGAACAAACATTAAAATTTTTTAACAAAACTGTTAGCTGATAGTTGATTTGATTAATTGAATTAATTGACTTGAAAGTAAAATTATTTTGTATTTTTATATAGGATATGTCAAAAGAAGCAGAGAAGAATTTAAGTCCCAAACAATGTGCTGTGTTAGACATGGCGTTAGATACAATCAAACAATTCTTTCATGCCGGAGGGCAGGGACTGAAGAAAACCTTCCTTGACAAGAGTCAAGAGTTACAATCTCTGAGATATGCTTTATCTTTATATACACAAACCACAGACACTTTAATAAAAACATTTGTCAGCACACAGACATCACAGGATGAATTAGGAAATAAGGATCCTGTTGGTGAAGTGTCAATTCAAGTTGATCTCATTACTCACCCAGGTACTGGGGAGCATAAAGTTACAGTCAAAGGTGAGATATAGTGTTCATTTAATATTCTTATTTTTAAAACAGATTTAAACAGAAAAGGATTCAAAATTATTATTTTTGAGAGAATTGATTTATCTGCACTGAAGAGACATAAGTTGTCGAGATGGGCATATGCAGAATTTAATTTACAGTAACTTCGGTATTTATTCATTTGAAACAGATTATCTTGTGAGCAAAATGAAAGTGAATCAAAATGAGACCATGGAATGTACACATATAAAAGTGAAACTCATTATCATCAGAAGCAAGACCATACAGAACTTAATCTTGTTACCAGCCTGAGCTTCAGAACTTGTAGTTGTTTTTATCAGCTGCAGGATAGAATCAGTCTTTATCTTAGTGTTTGGTTAAATGAGTATGAATAGCAAAAGAACTGACCATTTTTGCAATCTTTATGTCATCAGTCGAGATAAATTAAAACAATTCAAAAACCAATTACCAGAAGAGTGTAAATAATACAGAACAAATAACATGAGAGAGCTTCCTAAAACATACACTAAAATCAGTAAAGGACATATCTGCAAGAAGTTTCTCATATTGTTTGAATACTACAGGGAATGTATCAACAATATATTGTGCTTTTCATAACTGTATCAACACTTTTCTATAGACCCTTTCACGATAACTGCGGTCCTGAATTTTGCACATGCGCTTATATGTCTTTGAGTGGGTAAAATGCAACGTCATAGTATAGGTGACTTCTTGATTAATTGTCCTACGACGTCATTTTTGCAGTAACTGTTTTTATTTTCCACTCAAAATCGCAGGACTGCAGTTATCGTGAAAGGGTCTATAGAGCACAAATGAAAACTTCTGTCGCTATTAAGCAAAGGAAAAAAGGCCATCATGCAGGATAGTTGTACTGTAGTGAGAACTGGCCAAAGTGTCTTCATATATATACAACTTATACTTATAATATCAATAATTTATTCATGGGTAACATGTGATAGGCATTACATTTTCTGCAAATAAATTCATGTCTACGTCGATTTTATGTTTAGAGGACCAAAAGCTTGTATAATGCTTTTCTGTGCACAGCCCTTTATTGTTGAATTCTTTTTGTTTCAACTGATCCTTTGACAATTTGTTCATTACAATTACATGTATGGTTTTTATTTTAGTGAATTGGTAGAGAATAATGTCCATGTCTTAAGTTATAATCTTTGTATATCTGTATTGTAGTTGTGGCAGCCAATGACCTTAAATGGCAGACCTCCAGTATGTTCCGGCCATTTGTAGAGGTCATTATTATAGGTCCTCATCTGAGTGACAAACGTAGAAAACATTCCACCAAATCAAAAAGTAACAATTGGTCACCAAAGTTTAATGAAACTTTCCAGTTGTAAGTATATGTATTTTTTATAATAATTGAGTATGTTGATCTATTTGTCTTTAGGAAAAAATAGACTGATTCAAGAGCAGAAAATATAAAGACAGTAAAATTTTGATAGGATAAAGGATCTGTTCAAATAAAAGCAAAATAAAAAGTGTACAAAGAGATTGCAAAGCAACATTTCAGTACATGTTGTCAAACTAGCTTTTTAAGGCTTCTAGTTGGATAATATATGTAAAAGCATTAAAATGATCTAATCATTTGTAAATTTTGACAGCTTGAGACTGGTACTACACAAATATGGAGCAAGATCATGTGTTGTGACATGTTTTCTTCTGATTTTTATAAAGCTAAAAAATAGTAGAAGTCAGTCCTGCATATGATTTTTTTTACAATTTCTTCAAATCATTAAAGAAATTTGAATGAATTTTTTATCACAATATTTTTTTGTCTCGCCTGCAACGAAAGTCGCGGAAAGCGAGACATAGGCATGCAAAGTATGACGACGGCGACAGCATTAACTTTTACTAAATACAGGATATTTTGAAAACCCTTTTATGTAGGAACATCATATTTGGTCCAGTGGTAGTACTAATCAAGTGCTACCTGACAGGCATAACGTCATGTGACCTTGACCTCTGTTTCACGGTCTAGTGGCCGCGTTAAGTTTTTCTGCTTAAGCCCATTCCTCAATAACTAAAAGTGGTAGGTTGATAATATTTGGTATGTATGTTGGTCTTGGGTAGTACATGTCAGTCTGGCAGGTGACTTTTGTCCTTGACCTCAATTTCACAGTCTAGTGAGCATGTTCACTTTTCTGATTAGTTCACTTAGTTTTCACATCAATTTAGAGGCCAGCAGGGACGGGCGGGACATCTTTTAGGGTCTTCACTTGTTTTCATTATCTGTACTGAAACTACTTGTCCATGACTTCAGTTAATAGATGTGCATGACAATGAATCTACATCTAAATTTCAGATACTAATGACAAATGTATCTTGGTGTTTGGTCAATAAAATTCAGGGATTATAATAAAGTTGCTTTAAGACGTCAGGTCAAACTAATTTAATTCAGTCTTTGGCGTCAACTTTATTTTTGAAATGCAGGAGGTTATAAGGCAAACAAACAAAAACAAAACATGGAAAGGATTTTGAAAAATAACACACTGTTCATTGAATTAAATTTTCAGAATTCAATTGAATCAAGTGAAGATATTTTTTCTCATCATTGCTAACTTTTTCCCATTTCAGTTTATGTTGGTCCTTTAAGAAAGTTTTCTTATGGTAATTTATATTTGTAGTCTTCTTAAAGACTATTAACATACCATTTCAATCGTAAAAACTAAAATCATCCCTTGTTTGTTTTTTCATAAATCACACATATTCAGTGCGCACACTGATGCCAAACATAGAAAGAAATAACTTGTATTGGCCTTAGGGGAAGTTTGCCCTACATTTTATGAATGGTCAGTTTTTCCTGAATGACACAGAATCAAACCCAAGAAGTAAAGTATGTTTAGTATGAACTTAGTATTTTGACTTCTCATTTGTATGCATTTGGAATTGAAGGTTTGGGGTCACATTGTTGTTTGTTTGTCTGTTTTATGTCTTTTTTGCAAAAACTGAAAACATTGGGTACAGTATATGGTTAAAATGCTAAATAATGCAAAATTTCAGATTTCTAATGTGTATTTTGTATGGTGATACTTTTCAATTGTTACCAGAATATTTGACCTTCTTTATATTTCAGTATCCTTGGGAATGAGGATGAACCCGATGCATATGAACTTCATATTTGTGTTAAAGACTATTGTTTTGCACGAGAGGATAGACTGATAGGAGTCGCTGTAATGCAACTTAAAAACATTATTGAACAAGGAAGTTGTGCTTGTTGGTGCTCATTATGTCCCAGAATTCACTTGGATGAAACAGGATGGACTATTTTACGCATTTTATCACAGAGAACAAACGATGAAGTTGCCAAAGAATTTGTAAAATTGAAGTCTGAAGTGCGGCATGCAGAAGAAATAATGAAATGAGATAATTTGTTAACATCTAATATGTAGTCGTCTAACATATATTATTTATCATCATTTTACTTATTCCTTGTTCAGCTAATACAAGCTTTTCCTGGAAACTAAAGTTGTTCAGCTAATACAAGCTTTTCCTGGAAACTAAAGTTGTTTCATCTACAACAAAAATTTTCTGAGAAATTGAGCAAACACCATTTATTTCCAGAATATCTATTAAATCAAATATTTGTTGAGAAACAAGAAAGAATACTCATGGAACTTTTACGGAGACAACTATTCAGCAAAATTACATTTCTACTTAATTTATTTGTTTGTATACATAAAAAAAATTGAAACCAGTAACAAGGATCCAGTAAAATCATTTTCATCATAGTGTTTGTTTGTAAAGATTGAGGTGCAATATCATAGAGGTATTTTCATGTTGTTTTTTTTTAGATACACTGACACTTCAAAATTATGAAGTAGTGTTCATATAAATAGTAAAATACTTGATAGTCATCTGCTGAAATTAAGTTGGTTTTCTGAAAATTGAGAAAAACTTCTCTCATTCCTTATCTTTATGTACCATATTTTCAAAATTTGAAATGATAAAAAATGGTCATTTGAATTCAAGAAAAATTTATTGGATGGGTGTGAGAGATAACTAAATACTGAAGTTACTGAGATAATGTACAAGAGTTTATTGGAGAATTTTGGTTAAAGGAGTTTGATGCTTAATTGGGAAGTTTTAACATCAGAATCTAATTATTTTGGGAACCAAATTATAGGGATAAATACAAATTTTGGGGAACTTTGTATAATTTGTGTACAATTTTCATTGTGAGAGACACCTTATATCAGAGTCTAGTGAATGTTAGAAAAGTCCATGCTGCATCAGTAAAAAATTATGTCAGTTTTTATTTATCTTTCAAGAATTTATTTTTTCAGTTAAAGTGCAAAATGTAGTCAATATACATAGAAATTATAAGTATATTTTTCTGTAAACTCTGATTTTTGTTTCATTCAATTAATATAAATATGAACCCCTCAATCTTTCCAAACATCACATTTGCCTCATTTTATCATAAAGATGCTCAAATCACCAATGTATCATATATGTGTATAGACATTTTTATACATTTCTACTTTTAAGTTACGAGTTTAAAATGATTTTGGTAATAGTAGATTTTAATTGGATTTAGCTCGCATATTGTGAGATAAATTAGAATATGAATTGCTTAGAAGTCCTTTGAATATTTTTTTTTTTCTGAGACGAAATCTTCCATTGGAAGAAATATTAAATAAAAGTGTAGAGTACTTCTTTTAATGGTTCAAAGTAATACTAAAGGTTAATAATGTTTTTGGGCACAAGTTTTAGAAGTTATAGTATAACTTAAAATACTTACTGAAGCTATATACAGAACTCATTATACAAATAACAAAAAACCAAGGTTACTGTGAATTTAGGTAATTATAAAAGTATGATCTGCACAAAATGAAAAATGAATAGAATTTGATAGATGAACTGAAGTTGATATATTGGAATGAGTCCTTTTTATGTATTATAACATTTAACTATGGTGGATTGCAGTATATCAGGATTTTTTCCTTGTGTTTAATTTCTAGTTATGTTCTTGAATGGCACCAATTACAGTTTACTGCATATTTAAATGCATTGGTAAGAACAATAAAATATGAATTATAAACCAGAGGAGTATTTCAGGGTTCCACAGCAAACTCACGAACAAAAACTGACACAGAATAACCTGATATACAAAATCCCGTAGAATCTTAGACTTCAAATTTCAACTTGTAAATTTGAAAATTGATTTGTTTGTTTTTAATGGTATTCATAGAAAATTGTGAAATTTTAGGGCATGCTGCAAATGGAGATATGGAATATAGGACATTTTGTTTTTGATACAGACTTTATAAAGCCCAGTATCTAGGGCAAGCTTGATGTGTTAGGCCGTAATAAAGTCTGTATCAAATACAAAATGTCCTACATTACTTTTATCTGTAATTCACCAAATGATAAATAAAACTCTATAATAAATTGAAGTAACCTGTTATTTCTATTTAAGGACAGTTAATCTATTGTTTATTTCAATAATTTATATGCATTTTTCATTCAACGTATTACTGGTATAAACACAACAAATAGTATGAAACATGACGTCAGCATAGCAACCAGCACATGATGCCTTCACAGTGACTCAATAATTTTCATGTCCAGTTGGTGATACTGAGAATGTCAGTCTGTGTAAATCAAAGGAAATTCATATAATTACCAATAAATGGTACCCAACATCCTGAAAAAAAATCTTATTGAAATCTGCAATGTATTCCATTGTGTGCTGTGATAGATACATTGCTATGTCTTTTGAATTGAAATCATTTGTTAAGTTGTTTAATAAACTAAATGCCGATTGAAATTTAATTAAAATGAAAACAAAGTAAAGGGAATTTTGTCTGCAATTTTTTACTTTCATATTATAGATCTAAAATCAAATATAAGTGATTAGCAAGTGGATAAATTTTCATGGAAATGTACAGCCATCCAGGCATCAATGAAAAATTAGAAATTCTAGATAAATCACAAACATTTCAAAAATTATACCTCATTGAAAGATAATTACAATATCAGCTTTTTTTGCCAAATATTTGTATCTCACATCTTTTATTCTTTGTCATGACATTATTTTGGAAAATAATCAGTTGAAAATAATACTAACTGAAGAAAAAGAAATTGTATTCACAAATAGCAATGTCGAGGTTTGTTGCTTAACATAGAATTATAGTGGGCTTTCAATCTTTTCTATTTTGAATAAAGTTTGAATGAACCTATAAGATAGTAACTGGTTAAACAGAATTGTGTTCTTAGAACTAAAGGTTCAGTACAACTTTTGAAAATATTTATAAAAATTGGCTTTTCTATGTTTTGTTGTTCAACATAGAATGATAGAGGGCTTTCCAATCTGTTCTATTTTACAATAGTTGAGTGGTCAAACAGAACTTGGTTTTTTATAACAAAAAGTCCTGTAGAACTTGTGAAAATATTTAAAAGTAAACTGTGATAGTGTTATTTGTATAATTAGAGAATAGTATTTGTTTTGTTTTTCTAAAAATAAATGAATTCCAAAATTAAATATGTAAAGAATTTTTCGGAATAAATTTGTAGCGGGTACAAAAGTCTTTCTTATGTTGTTATGTAGTATATAGATTATACATTTCGTTGTTATGTTGTACATTCCTATAGCATTTATATTGATGGTTTTTACGTTTAAATCAAAGTCATCTTTATGCATTCCACTTTGTTTAATAAACAGTTTATGTTGAGTTATTTTTAGATTATTATTGTCAGATTATAATTTATTACTGTAAAACTTCAACTAAGCTTTAATTATTTAATCATTAGAATAAAGAGGATTTTGGTCAGGACAGTTCAATATAAAGATGAAATCTGAATTAATATGACTTTGAATTTACCTGTAGAATTATATAGTACTAATATCAAATAATAATGAAGAAATTTTGCATGTAAAATTCATATTTAGAATATTTCATTTTTCATGATATTTATGTAATGAACTAAGTGCAATACATTATATTCAAAATCAAAATATGCTCATTTTCATTCTCATAAAACTAATTTTCACCCAAAAATATATATATTATATTGTCAAATTAAAGCAGCTTTAGATTTATATATCATATATGGTTCTAAGCAGCCTATATTAGTTAGGGTTTTACTGGTATAAAAATATACTATACTATCGCAACAAAATTTTCTAACAATAAATTATTGTGTAATCTTTGTTTTTAATTCCATCAAAGTTAATGTGATATGCAACACTTCAATACAGATTAAAGTAAAGAAAAATGCAAATTCTAACAAATTTGTGAAATATTTAAATCCTTAATTATAATATCAACATTTATGACTTAAAAATTATTTAAAAGCATAGGAAAAATAAACTATAGTAGATTTTTATGATTATTTGTAGAAATCCATTGACCTAATAATTAAGAATGTAGACTTTTATAATCAGTTAATTTATTGTCTTGTAGTGATAGATAGTTTTTGTTATAATACATACATATATATATATATACAATATATATACAAGTTATTTATTTTTAACAGTCAGTTTTTTTGACAGTAAAATATTTCTTCACTTTTTTGTTCTTGAATTCCGGATGAAATGGTTGTGGAGTCAGAAGCATGAAATCCATTGTTAATTTTTTTATCTCTTTTGTTATGTATATTATACAATAAATATTCCTAATCTTTTAAGTTATATTGTTTGTTTTTATAAATCCACAGAAAAGCAGGCATAGAGTGGTACACTATACTATGAATAGCAGTATCAGTGGTATGCAATACTGATGGTATCATGATCAGTATTTATAAATACTTTACTTACCAGTGAATGGACGGATTCAGAGATACAAAATTGGCATTGATCTTTACATTTTGGTGAGACCAAGGGTATTTTACAAGGATGCTGGGCTGTGCAATGTCATTTACGCTGAGATTGTGCAATATCATTTTCACTATGCTGTTTTTTTTCAATCCAGCACCAATATAGCAGTGGAAATCCTGCATTGGTCCACTACTTAAAGGGCTGTACAAGGTGCATGATGTACAGAAATACAAAAATCAAATGTAATTTTATGAGGAATAAAGGACTAGAATTTGGCTTACAAGTTACTTATTATCAATTTATAGGAAACACCACCACAACAAACTGCACATTAGCACTTTTACAACTTAGGTTTGAGATGGTGAGAATTTCTGAACTTTTAATTCTTGGGGGAAGAATGGTATAGGTTATATGCTTTGCAAAATTAAGAGTTTGGCATAATCTTGATGGGAAACCTGGAAGGTCAACAGCATGGCAGATGAGCAATAATGTATACAGATTTTTCTTTAATTCTTAATTTAAAAAATTTGACCAAGTCTTGCACATAGATCTTTCTTAAGTTCTTAATTTAACGAATTGAACCAAGTCTTACTCATACATCTTTCTTAAGTTCTTAATTTAAAGAATTGGACCAAGTCTTACACATACATCTTTCTTAAGTTCTTAATTTAAAGAATTGGACCAAGTCTTGAATAATTTGTGCTATAATGGTATTGGTACCTTGGCTGTGTTGACTGCACCTACAACAGGATCTACACATATGGATCACTATCTGTCATCTGTTTATCAGTCCAGACATTACTTGCTTTTTGAAGAAATGATAACTTTGTTATAGAATGGTTTTTCATGTCTTTTTAATGCATTTGTATAAAATTCTGCTGGAAGGAATACATTTCAAAATTGATATTCAGACTCTTTATAATTACTTTCAAGGAAGACGTGTAATTCCTTTTTGACGAAACAATTTTTTCGTCACAGTTTCTACTAGAGTGAGTGTTATGAAAATTTTATAGGCTGATACAATTTGATATGTTCTATTGAACCATTTATTTCTTTGGGACATGTACTTGCCCTGTTGTTTCCGAAGTACACCAAATAATGTAACTTCTGTGTCAGATATGTTTGGATCCCTTCCATCTGAAGTTATTCAGATCTAAGCATCAATATACACCATTTACAGATACATTCATACAGCATATATAGTACAAACACACAAGATGCTTTAAAACTTTTCAGATGTGCATCTAGGCTGAATGTGAAAATTAAAATTGTAAAAAGTAGTCCCTGGTATGAAAAAAGGCTAGGGTATACTTTTCATGCATTGCCTATTGTAATTACAAAGAACTTTGTAACAATGTGATCATGTTTCAAAAATAATGTAAGAAATATCTTATTTTTTAAGCTAGACAAGTTGTCTACCTAGCTCTAACAATTTTCCTATAAATCAGGAGAATAACTTAATATCGAAGTTACTGTGAATTTATTTTCTGCATATGCAGCTTGTGTCTCTTCAGTGCAGATAAAATCTAAACGTTTGGAAGACCATTAATTCAAAGATGTTCAAAAGAGAAATGAGTCTTCACTTCAAGAAACATACATCTCATGATAAAATGGCACTGAAGTTAAATATCTCGAACTGGCTACGATTACCTGGATTTACCTGGAAAAGTAATCCTAATAAAAATAGTTATTGTTACCTGAGACCGGAACAGAAACTAATTATGGAAATTTCACCGGATGCGGACCTGTTTTAAATGAATTAACAATAATTTTCATCCTTATTGTTACCTGACGTTATTGTTACCTGGCAAAAGGAATTCAAGAAAATTACAAATTTATTTGGAAGTAAGAGTAACTAATCATGCGATCAGTACAATTAACATGTACAAAATATTGTTCAGATTTTTTTTATTGATGGCATTTCCTGCACGTATGTAAGCGTACTTTCTTTCCGCCGTGCAGAAAGTCTGGGTATATAAACAACCTAATTGTAATTCTACAAAAAAATGCACCTTGGTGTATATTCCGTCACGGTCAGTACTCCATTGTGATTGGTCAGTTAGATGTTGTGGATAGTGCATTTTATCCAAAAGGAAATAATATACTGCCTGAATAAATCCCCTGTTACATTTCCAGTATGTTGATTTTGGTGGATTTCTTTTAGCCCAGCACTCGGAAGGTGATACCATGCTAGACAGCCATCGTATATTATTTTGTCCTTCTAAATCCTCCTTTTATTTTCAAATTCATAAAAAAAAACAAAAATAGAATATTCCCCGCTTAAAAAAAAAAACCCACTGTCCTCTCTGACATGTCGGATGCCATGTTTTCATATAATAGGGGTGAGATCTTTTCAAATCAGGGGCGGTGGGAATTTATAAAGACAAAATTCATATAGTATATTAACATGTATTTACTTATTCTTTATTTCATTCAATTTTCTTTGCATTGTACATTTCTTAATTTCAAACAATAATTCTATTCATCCATTTTACAATCTAATACGAAAAAGTGACATGATAACTTAATTTTGTTAGCCAACCGTACGTGTGATAAGCGCAAGCGATTAGTGTTTGTACCTCCAGTTAATGGGAGATTTCCTATTCAGGAAAAGATAACGCTTTGTGGAAAGTGGTATACGAATAAATATCAGGTAACAATAACGCCGGGTAACAATAAGGATAAAAATTATTGTTACTTCATTTAAAACAGGTCCGTATCCGGTGATGATTTCATAATTAGTCTCTGTTCTGGTCTGGGGTAACAATAATTATTTTTATTAGGATTACTTTTCCAGGTAATTCTAGCCAGTGCTTCGATCTGAATTTCTAGTGAATCTAGGAGTTGTCACGATATTTTTGGGACATAAGTCAAGTTCAAACATTGGTTACTCAAAACCTACACTCTCATATTATAGGAAAACTTCATATTATTCTTGGTTTTTGTTATATATTTCAGTTATAGTTTACATGTTCTTGAGAAAATATCTCACATGGTTACACTATCATACTTTTATATTTTGGCATTTCTGACCAGTCTGTTTAAAGTGTCCACATTTCACTATTCCATTATGCAAATTTTTAATTGCAACAACAGCAGTAGAATACCGAAGGAACAAAAATCGAAGTCCAAAGACATGGCCAAAACGAGAACACAGAGAATGATGACGTTAGACACAGAAAACAATGGCATTAGACACGGACACAAAGCACAGAAATAGAAATCACAACATTCAAAACAAAGGCACTCACAGTGTGAACTCCAGTGAAACTGAGAGTGACATCGGGTGCTCCGGAAGGGTAAGCATGTCCTGCTCTGTTAACAGCACCCGTCACACTTTGAGTGAGTCCATCCAGGAAAATGTCAAAGTCGGTAGTCAAATCCGGGAAGACATGAATCTAGCTGAAAATTTCCTTTTCATTTGGGATACTGACACGTCATATCTTTCAATGATGTTATAGTGATGGCCATAGAATTTCTTGAGGGATGAAATTAACATA
>MJUU01041461.1:3090-36794 GCA_002080025.1 Modiolus philippinarum
TTTTTTCTCGTTTGAGATAGGCTTTTGATATTTGGTATGTGGATAGATCACCTCAAGGCGATGTGTCGCGTACCTTGGTTGGTGACCCTTGACCTTGACCTTTTACCTCAAGGTCACATCCATGCTTTTTTAATAACAAATTCGTGTCCGAGCTATAACTTTTTTCTCGTTTGAGATAGAGTTCTGGTATTTGGCATGTGAATAGATCACCTCACGGCGACATGTTGCATACCATGGTTGATGACCCTTGACTTTGACCTTTGACCTCTAGGTTACATTCTTGCAGCGGGGCCCACAGAGATGGATACCATCTCACTGATATCTAGTTGATGTTTGTTGACAATCCCGCACCCATGACCAATGAAGACATGGATGAAGCGTTGCTCGACAATTAGCAAAGAATTCCGCTTAAACCGGTGCTAGGGGCCGTCTTGAACTTACTATGAGGTATGAGCAAAGCTCATTGTTGAAGGCTTCATGGTGACTTCAAGATTAAGAACAACAATAAAAGCGTTGTTCCTTTGCTTGTTTTTACCATGTATTTGTAGAGACTTTGTCTCATGTGCATTTACTCCATATCCTTTCATTCACCATTTACGACTGGAGTTTGTCTCTCCTGCAGTGTGGAGTCCGTAAAAAGATTCCCCGTGCGAGAGATATATGCTCTCTATATTTTTCAGTTATGGTCGACTTGATGAGTGCCCTGTGTTTGTCTATATGTTGAAATCGTCCACTAGCTTAAGACACTAGTGCTTTTGTCGGGCAAAGTATGACAGTGATTGTAAGAGCACTTTGCCAGTATAATTGATGTTTGTTGACAATCCCGCACCCATGACCAATAAAGACATGGATGTAGCGTTGCTCGACAATTAAAAAAGAATTCTGCTTAAACCGGTGCTACGGGCCGTCTTGAACTTACTATGAGATATGAGCAAAGCTCATTGTTGAAGGCTTCATGGTGACTTCAAGATGGAGAACAACAATAAAAGCGTTGTTCCTTTGCTTGTTTTTGCCATGTATTTGTAGAGACTTTGTCTTATGTGCATTTACTCCATATCCTTTTATTCACCATACAAACTTTATATCAGCTGGGATGAACCACCGGGTTCAATAATAATCCAATAAATCATGTAAATTCTAGTTAATTATTTTGCTTGCATCAAATTGCGAGGATTCAAATTTGATAGTGTCATTGAACTTGAACTTATGAATACATTAAATCCTTCTTGCTCCACTCGTTAGTTGAATATCGCTCCTCCGATCTTGACTCTACTTACTATCCATTGAAAAAATAAGACATTCATTAAAAAATATTCCTCGGAGAAAAATAAAAACATTTTGTGGCATAATTGCTGAATAATTGCTGCCACTACCTTCAAAATATATCAAGCTGAGAACAACACATTACATGGAAACAAATATTAAGATTTCCTTCGGTAATGAACATTATAAACAGTTGGTGGCA
Source organism: Modiolus philippinarum (assembly GCA_002080025.1). Taxonomy (NCBI): domain Eukaryota; kingdom Metazoa; phylum Mollusca; class Bivalvia; order Mytilida; family Modiolidae; genus Modiolus; species Modiolus philippinarum. Next base: position 4,556 of record MJUU01041461.1, read on the forward strand.
GGTTTGCAGCAATCAAAAATGGTCACCAGTGGGATACATAGTAAAACATTCGACTTATGGAAGCGCATTCAAAGATTCTCTCTTCTATCGCTTTGTATAATTTTGGTGATCCCTTTAAAACAGCCTTCAAAATTATTACAGTTGGAGTTAACATATACATTTGTATGTTCTGGTCTCGTGTTCATTTACTCCATATCCTTTCGTAAAATATCTAATATGCCCGCATCCATTGAAGGTGGCGCGCAGTGGGAAACAGTTTGATATAGGATCCTTTTTGAAAATTGTCTGAAGATCTACATGTACTTTGTTACAAAAGTCCTCAGGTGCACCTTTTAAAAAGTAGTCCGGCAGGATTGCATCAACTCCAAAGGGATGCCAGAGGGACGCACAATTTGACATTTGAACATATGATAACAATCCATATACCTTCTCTAAATTCAATGGCCCATTGGAACCATATCTAGTCAAAACAGTCCTTGGCTTGTCAAATTTAAAAAATAGTGTCCAGCGTGTATCCATTTTATCTAAGATGACTGATAGCGGGGAACATTGTTTACATTGGACCCTATGGAAAACTCGAAAAGATATTCTAATCTGAAAATTCTAGGCTAGTCATCAAACTTGGCACAACAGTCCTTTGATATTTGGGTGTTTTTTTTTTTAGCAGATGCATGTATTAAGATAAAAAGTACAGAATTTTCGAGATAGGAATTTTTGTTTGAATGCAGAAATGAATGCCTCAGTACCATTAAGATGGGACGGAATTGGAGCAATGGCCAATTGAATAATTAAATTCCGAAATGATTGTTTATTCATTTGAAGTGAACCAAAAACCCGCCATAACACAATTTTGAAAACCATAAACTAATATTGTTGCCCTTTACTCATCGATAATTGTGCTCCACTGCGAAAGAATATACGGAAACTATCAGTCAGTTATATAAAAAGTTACATGAATATGCAAACCAATACATTTAACAATCTTAAAAAGAAAAAAAAAACATGAATTGAAATTCAAAGATGTGGAAAGGAAAAACAAAAGGCATGATTGTAAGCATAGGATCAGAATACTTGGTAGTCACACTTATCTGACCGATGAAGCGCATGAATATTCTTAATTATTAATTTCGATAGTAACACCAATTAAAATTGCCAACCTGGAGGCAATATGGACATTGGTTATCCTTTCTTGACCACACAAGCGCATATATATCCTTAATTATTCATACCGATAGTAATATTAGCCATGCTATCTATAAGCCTGAAGTTAGCCATGGTCTATAACTATTTTGTCATGTCTTTAAATATTGTTTTAATTCCTGTTTCATTAGCATATCTACGTGTTCTAAATTTTCGTATTTTGGCTTTCAGTTTCGTTTAATACATCCTGGCCGTCTTTTATTGTTCCGAGTGTCGAGTAAGAGGATGATCTCGTGTTATTCCTCTCTAACGCCATTTGTATCAATATGACTGCCATCGGAAAGATAACATTAAAAATTTAAGAAGGCAAAGGAATGAAATGATAAAAAATGAAAAAGTTTTGGAAATTTGACTGACGGCAGGAGTTTTGTTTGGCACCCCAAAATTAATGTCTATGCTTATTTTTTCAACCAAAGGGATGGGTGTTCAAGTAAATAAAAATTTATTCAAATGCAATTTGTTGAATAATGTTAAGAGACTTAACTATACTATCTTAAGTATAAATAAAACTTATTTTCTATATGCAAAATTGAAGTAGTACTTTGATGCAAGATACAACTTTGATTCTTTTTAGCTCGCCGGGACGAATGTCCGGAGAGCTATTGTCATACCCCCGGTGTCGGCGTCGGCGTCATCAGCAAAAACTTTAACCTTGCTTGTGGAATGGAGACCTTAAGAGATGGAATGCTGATATTTAGTGTGTGGCTTCCTTGTGATGAGAGCTTTCTTGTAGTACCATATTTGTAAACATTTTGACCTTGACTTTGCCCCTAGGGCAATTTATAAAAACTTTAACCTTGCCTCTAGAATATTTAGTATGTTACTTCCTTATGATGAGAGCTTTCTTGTGGTGCCATATTTGTAGACATTTTGACATTGACCTTACCCTGAGGCCAAGTTTTGAAAAACTTGAATCTTGCCTCTAGAAGGTAGGCTTTTAGTGGTAGGGTGTTCATATTTGGTATGTAACTTCCTTATGATGAGAACTTTCTAATGGTACCATATTTGTAGACATTTTGACCTTGACCTTGCCTTGAGGGCAATTTTTAAAAAAACTTTAACCTTGCTTCTAGAATTAAGTTGCTTAGTGTTAGGATGTTCGTATTGTTATGTAGCTTCCTTATTGTGAGAGCTTTCTAGTGGTGCATATTTGTAGACATTTTGACTTTGACCTTGCCCTGAGGGCAATTTTTAAAAAACTTTAACCTTGCTTCTAGAATTAAGTTGTTTAGTGGTAGGGTGTTCATATTTGGTATGTAGCTTCCTTTTGATGAGAGCTTTCTAGTGGTACAATATTTGTAGACACTTTGACCTTGACCTTGTCCTGAGGGCAATTTTTTAAAAACTTTAACCTTGCTTCTAGAATCAAGTTGTTTAGTGGTAGATATTTACATTTGGAATGTGACTTTCTTTTAATGATAGCTTTCTGATGGTACCTTTCTGTAACTTTCAAATTAATGTGCATTGAGGTCACTCTAATTCCCGGCGAGCTATGTTGTCTTCTGACAACTACAGTTTTAATATATCAGTAGCCCTTAAAAGGACTGTTTGTCTATAATTTCTTTATTTTCATTCTCCATGCCGAATATTTTTCTGCTATATGTTTACACAGTTTTGTTAAAATCTGCCTCTTTTGTCCGCCCGAACGATCTCGCTACATTCTTTAATGGAAGTAGGATATGGTTATTCATTTTCTTGAACTTCTGTTTGGTTTTGAACGATAAGTACACGATGGTCTGTCTGTGAACTCCGGTCTTTTGGTCTAAACGGTTAACAGAATGGTTCAATTTTGCATGCCCCCATGGTAGTCCAGTCACTGGGTCCGAGTGTACAGGATACCTGCAGATTACATCCGTTCCTAAGTCCGCGTCACGTACGTAAAAAACCTGCATATGTTTTGACTGGTTTTGTTGATGTATACTGGTAAGCCTGGAGACCCACCGCCTTCTTATTGACCGTTCAGAAGTGTTTAGTGTCACTGGTATGGATTAATAAATTTGTACATCATTTACTTTTCCGCCATCTTTGATCTCGGGTTGTACTTGTCATTCCTGCTGAAATGGGGAGTGAAAATTGACCCGCGAACAATGTTCTCGGGTTGATGCGTACCGTTTCGCCCAGAGACGCCCCCATTTCATCATTTTAGCGTTCTAGGCGACAGGCGAACAATTGATACGCACATGGGGATATTTAAACAGTTAAAATAAGGCAAGCGGTAAACATATCGGTAGTGTTTTTGATTGTTGACAGTCAACAGATCGTTATTGGTTTGAGAAATAATAGTCAAATTATTGATTTTATTTCCAATGAGGTGCACGCATTAGTTGTCAGTCTCAAGTCTATGGTAGCACAATAAACAGGCGGAACTTGTGTTTCGAAATGTTTCATATTGTAAAATGACTTACAGTACGAAATCGGAGTTGCACGTGAAATTCACATGTTTTACCCTAATTTTCATTTAACACACTATTGTTTATAATAAGGAGTCGTAACGAAATTGCTGTGTTTTACATTATGTGATAACATTCATACCAGAAGTGAAATAAATCGCATGCTGATACTTTAAAAATCGATAGATTTAATTGAAAATCTGAAATCATGTTCAATTTCCCATATTTCCTCATGATAGCTAGAATCCAGAATAAGAGGTTATCATTCAAAAGACTTGTGCAAATTCAAAGAAATTTGTTGTAAAATTTAGATTATAAATTCACATTTTATTCAAAGACTAATTTCAAGGGCAAAGTTTTGGTGATGAAAACAGGTGTGAAGTATGCTTGGATTTTCATATTACTAATACATTTGTCACATTTGGAGTTGATTTTCATCAACAGTTTGTATATCAATGGGCACTAATTGTGCTTCTCTAATAGCAGACTTGTTTTTAAACTCCTACGATGCTGAATGTATTCAGGGACTCGTAAAAGCTCATAAAATTAAAAAAAATGCCAGATCATTCATTATCAATTAAAAAGACATCGATGAGAAACCCGGTAACTCCACGAGAAACTATGTTTTTCGCGTTTTTGTGACTTTGCATACAATAAGTTGTGTCCATTTCTAACAAAAGGGACGACTTAAATTTTAAAATTATCACTATTCCTAACCCTGCTTACGGAGTGTATTTTCACGGTTGATTCGTCTCGAGAAAAGCTACAAATGCTGAACCAATTATTCGAAATTCTCTGTACCGCCTTACTTATCAGTATAGTGGCCAGATGCGGCCATTTCGCGTTTTCACTTTCCACAGAGCGAAAACGCGAAATCGAGAAGGCGAAAAAATCAGGGATTTAAAAAAATCCGTATCGTAATATCATTTAAAAGTTCTTTGATAGATATCAGTTACTTGTTGAAGTTTCGGTCTGAACTATGTGGTTCAAGATTCTTTTTTACTAGATTACTTTTTATTGACTATGACGTTTCAGTATCATTTGCTGTTTTGTTGTTACCAGGCACTACCGTAATTGGAGGGAAAGTTTGACGCGCCAAAAAACCTGTTTTACCCACCATTTATTTCGAATTGTCTGTATCACGTCAACACCATTGTGTAGCTAACAATTTTCCGGTGATTTTGCTGTTCGGTAATATTATTTCCCCCATTTTCTAAGACAAAATCTGTACTTTATATATATATATCACCACCGAATGGGGGAAATCGGACTTCAAAGTACAGACAAAATAAGTGTTGCGAGGTGGTTATAAAATGTAAAAATACAATAGTCAAGAGAGTGGTTTAACCACCTAAATTGGGTATACAGGGTTTTCCTGATTCCGGTGGTCAATATCTTAAACTCTTAATAAATATTCTCACTGCATCTATCATTTACTATGATAATTATCAGTAAAAAATAAAGATATCATTCTGTTAAATGATGCATACAACGGTAAACAAACTCNGATAGGTGTGCAGCGAGCCGAGACATTTGATAAATCTAGCCAATCTTGAACACATTCACAAAAAGATGATTGAAATGATGGGGTCGTGAAACAAAAATGGGTAATGACAGGAAATTTAGTGAAAAATGAGTATGAAAGACAGGAGTTTAAAATACAAAATGTGAAAAAATTCATAATTAAAACAAATATGAAAATAAGGTGATATGACATATACATTACTGGTACGAAAGTTCCTTTATGTTCAAACCTCGAGGTCTGAAAGTTCCAAGAAGATAGATGGCTCTCAGTTCGAGTTCCTGTCTGTGTTGCATGGTTCCGTCGGTTTTCATAAGGACAGTCACTAGTTTACAATACTAGATGTACCAGTATTGTGAAAAATACAATACTAGTTGTACCAGTATTGTGTTGCTTACAATACTAGTTGTACCAGTATTGTGTTTTTTTATAATACTAGTTTTACCAGTAATGTATTTTTTACAATACTGGAAATACCAGTATTGTAATTTTTTACAATACTAGCTGTACCAGTATTGTATTGTAAACAATACTAGTTTTTCCCGTATTGTGCTATATACAATACTAGTTATACCAGTATTGTACTGGGCACAATACCGGTAATACCAGTATTGTACATTTTCACAATACTAGTTGTACCAGTATTGTCTTGTTCACAATACTGGTATTACCAGTATTGTAAAACTTACAATACTGGTATTGTCGGTATTTTATTGGGGACAAAACCAGTAATTTTACTGCTTACAATTCTATTATTATAAGTAAATGCATTGCGGGTGACAATACTGGTCATGTATTGTAATAAATGTTGCAAATCGTTTTTGCAAGGGTTATGAGAGAAGTATGGAACTGTTTTAGGCCTATTTCTAGTAATTTCGTAATCCAATTAAGCAGGTCCTTTTGTCATTTTTGGAATCTAAATAAGTAGTGTAAAAATATAGTTCTGCATGATTTTGAAATAATTTTATTGCAAAATCCTTTTAAATTCCATAAAATTCATGTTATACTGATGTATTAATATTTATAATTTTACTCATTGTGGAATTCATTGATTCACATCTTGGGTTATAAAATTTGTTTTTTTTAGATAATCTATTTTAAAACAAAACAAACAATAAGCACATAATATCCAAAATACTTCTTAAACCAGTGTCTTCAATACCGGAAATACCAGTATCTTCCAGTATCTGCAATACTGGTTGTACCAGTATTTTCCAGAATCTTCCAGTATCTGCAATACTAGTTGTACTAGTATTTTCCAGTATCTTCCAGTATCTGCAATACTGGTTAACCAGTATTTTCCAGTATCTTCCAGTATTGTACAATACTGGTACACATATATTTTACTAGTATTGTACAATACTGGTAGTACTAGTATTGTGTTCATATTCTTCACTTTATCCAAACAATACCATGTCTAATGTACATTTACTCCATATCCTTTCATTGGTTAATTATCTGGTACATTAAAGTAAAAATACAAATTATAATTTGCGCCACATGTGTTTTGTACTCTAAAATATACTTTATCATTTTATAATGAATTTTTCAGTATACATCATCACTTTCTGTATCAAGTAAGAGGGCTATGTGAAGTTCAGAATATCAGAAAATCATAATGGACCGGGCAGTCCGTAAGGAAATGTTAAGTTTTTATCAGTAATGCCCTTGTAAAATAACTTCTTTCTTGTACTTTTATCTGAATAGAAAGAGGCCTATTTCGTGTGTAATTTTTCGACTATACCTTATTTATTAATACAAAACAATTCCAATTAGAAACTAAAGCATAAAATACAGGACTAGAATACTGACAAAGTTAGAAAGGGTCCCCCACTTTGTGTGTCCCAAAAACGTGTTTGCGGAAAATTATTTTAATCCCTGTTTGCAATCTTAGGTTATGCACTTTTTCATTTAAAATGAAGTATTTCACACAAAAAAAATGTTTTCGGATTTTCCTTAAAACGAAAGGGAGCTTCCTTTGGTCAAGTTCAACCTTGAGTATCAACATCATTAAAATCCCTGGAGGCAATCTTAAGTTAACATACGACATAGAGCTACTTCTCAAAATATGCACTTTTTCATATAAAAACAAAGTTTTTTCCCAAAAATCATTTTCTTCAGAAACGAAATGGAGATTCCTTTGGTCAAGTTCAACCTTCAGTAAAAAAAAATCATAAAAATCGATGAAGGCGTTCTCGAGTTATCGTACGACATAGAAAACGCTGACGGACAGACGGACGGACAGCCTGAGTACTATAGGGCGCCACCATTTCATGGCGGGCCCTAAAAACAATACACGCATTTCCAGTTTCGTTTTAACTACCATGTTTACTCCGAATCTACTGGAAACTGGTTACCGACTTCAGATAGGCTTGATAGTGGATAATTTGTATTTTGTTTTGTTGGGTGAATCAAGTTAGTTGGAAATGTTCTTCCTTGATACAAATGAGCATAAATTTTACTTCTAGCGAACGTTGACTTATACAAAATGTAACAGATCAAGTAGTGTGATAAACAGAATTTATTTCCTTTGCTCTCAGTACGCAGCAGACGTTTCTTTCTCCGTTTGACCTCAAGGTCAACTCATTCTAATATCTGAAAACATTCATGACTGGAAATTTGTGTTCGAAATTAACAATGAAGGGATATGGAGTAAATGCAAATGAGACAAATACATGGTAATAATAAGCAATGGAACCACGCTTTTATTTTTGTTCTTCATCTTGAAGTCATGAATTCAAAATATTTAGATATTTAGAGATGTTTGATCCTCTCTCCTCAGTTCTAATGCCTTGCTTTATAAAGGATACAGCTGATTTAATATCTTCAGGTGTTTCAGGGTATCGAAGCCTTATTATTGTATTTACTGCTGATGTATAGCCAAAATCAAAGTTATTTAAAATGAAGAAAAAGGTTGTTAATTAATTATATAAAGGTTTCTCTGTATGCATCAAATTTGCAAATGGAAAGACCTATCCTTACCAGGTAATAACTTAATTTTGTTCATCAACGTCATCAAAACTAAAAACAAACTTTTTTTTTAAATGACGTCACGAGATGTTCGTTTTCATATTAAAACTAGACGTATATATGTTTTCACTACAAATGAATTTAAATATTAATAGATTGATCTTATGAGTGACTATATTTGTTTACAGTGTATTTATCATCTATATTTTGTGAAGGGTTTTAAACGCACATTCGACACGTCATTGTCAATCTATATGAGTGACACCAACCGGTTTTAAAACATATTAATCCAATACAGGTATTAGTTGAATAATATTGTTTAAATAAAGTATTATCGCATATTTTATGAAAATCTTTACAGATTTATAAAAATCATAATATGTTATAATATTTTTATTCTACCAGAAATTGCAGGTTTTGATTCCATTTTAAAGCAGGCACGAGGCTCTTAAGCAATGTTTGCCCCATTTCCTTTCTTTTTCATATTCACTATTTGTGTTTTTGACTATTAAATATATATATAAGTAGTATTACATGTAAAATTGTAGGTGTTGACATTCCTCGGATATTTGATGGATGACGAGATATTTGTCTACCTGTGTACAGGTGAAGATTTTTTATTTATTAATGAAAATGGCCGGATCAGTAACCCCCAAACAAGCAGAAGGTTTCTGGAAAAAGTATAATAAAAATAATGATGATGTCCTAACGGTTGAGGAGGTAAAACAATGCCTTCAGGAGGTTTATGAAACTGTAGATGATTTTGATATTAATGTAAGTACCCATTTAATATATCTATATGTATTGCCTATACATGTACATGTAGTCTACATAGAATTTGTTTTTAAGAGTACAGGCTATGTTTATATGACATATGAAAAAAAAAGGAAATGGGGTAAGTGTCAAGGAGACAACATCCCATATCCAGGTTAAAACGACCCAAAACAAAGCATCTCTAAGTGTTTGTCATAATAAGGGAACGACCATTTGATTTTTATGGGGGGGAGGGGGGGGGGGCTATGGTCAAATTTAAAATAAAAAGACAGGATGCAAAAATCTAGAAAAAAATAACCAGGACAGTACGTGTCCTGAAAAAAAATGCAGGATGGTAGATTTGGCTGTATAATTTCAAGGATATTGAAAAGAAAAAGTCAGGCGCGCGTAAGCGCGCAAAAAAAATGCAGGCTTTCAATTTTCCAAAAATAAAAAGGCAGGATGGAAAATTTGACCATAGCCCCCCCCCCCCTAAAAATCAAATGGTTGCTCCCTAATTTGTTATTCATTTTAATGGACTGAAGCGATTTGAACTGAATACTTGATTGAAACTCAATTTCAAACAAGACTCTATTAGTGCTTATATCTCTAAGTTGTTTTCCAGTATTTGTACATTTATACATACAGATTAAACTTACAAACATTGTTTTGCATTCATAAATTGAAGTGTAAACCATAAAATTTTACAGGTTCCTCAGAAAGTAAGTAATAGTTATCACACGTGGACTCAGACCACCCCAAAGGCCGGAGGAGTGAGCTAATACAGACACACCAAGTCCGAATGTGATAACTAATTCATTGGCGGATCCAAGGGGGGGTCCGGGGGTTGGACCCCCCTTTTTTCTGGACAATCATGTATTTCAAATGAAAATACTGGGGTTTTACTATGAAATACCCCCAAAATTTCTCTTCACTTCTCAATTGGACCCCCCCCCCTTTTCAAATTTCCTGGATTCGCGCCTGTAATTTACATCCCAGCTAATAATATATTAAGTGAAGGAACATCGATATACATTCTTAAACATTACTTCGTTGCTTATAATGTCGTGAAATAAATAGTTCATACCATAACAATATATATATATATATCCTTATTGCTCCCCACAAAACGATTCTTTTAATCTATTATGGACTACTCCAGAGGGAACTGTTTTCCTATAGTGTTGTCTGGTGCTATAGTGCACGAGCCGACAGGCGAGGGCACTATACGAACCAGACAACACTATAGGAAAACGGTTCCCGAGGGAGGAGTTCATAATTAATTTAGTACATAACATGAAAATTATACAAACTTGAAAAGAAGCAAAGGTATAGTAAACCGGAAGTCACGTGAGGTATAGTCCCGTCGTCAAGAATAGTATCCCGCTGTCAAGGTAAACAAATCAACTGTTCAAATATAGTGACGTCAGATTATCCAATGAAATCGTAGGATTTTTACCTGTTATGTACTAAATATACGATATTTTATCACGGTACTTCCAGCGAGTTCGTGATGTAGTTCTAGTAAGCGAAACGACCTAGGTTCGAATCCCGCTCTTTCAACGTTTTAAAATCTTTAAATTAAAACATAAAATTTTACTTAGTTTAAAGAACTGAACAGTTCTCAAAACCTAGCCTTGACAAAAATGAAATAAAAAGTTAAAATATCCATTGTTCTAACTGGGGTGATCCGACTAAGATCACCCCTGCTAGAGCAAAAGAGCCGCGATGTAATAAAAGTGAACGTCATGTTTAATAGATAGAATTAATCGTATTAGTTGGACGATGGTTTCGGCAAGATTTCACCGACGAATTGAGTCAAACTCAATATGATACCTTTTCTTGGCGTGCTTTGATGATATATAATAACCACCCCTATTAAACTGCAAGTGGAGTTCGCGTAGAATTGGTTTAGTCCGGTTGAATAATATTTAGGCCGGTTGAGAAAAATGTAAACAAATTTCTTATTTTCAATAACATTGGATACTGTTTTGTCCCGGTTCATGATAATGTTTAGGTACGGTTTTGAACATTTACCTGTACCTACACATTGCCCAGATTAATAGGGGTGATAACTCTGGGATACTGAGTAGAATTTATATTCCATTTTTTCTTTTTTTTTTTTTTTTTTTTTTTTTTTTTGTATCGCACAGCTAAAATTAGGGGATTTATGTTGTTTATGACGTGATAAAATTTAAGTCATTTTTGAACTAGATCAATGCGGGCTTACTTTAGGCAGCCTTTTCAGGGATTTATTGTGTCGCTATACAATAAAGGCAGATACTACATGCCGATTTGGCGTCATTTTAAGAATTTTGAATTACTTAACATTGTTTGTTCTGAAACAGTGCTTCTCAAATTAAAAAATCTCAATATTTTTTTTCATACTGATAAATAAAGACGGAAAAGTAGTTACAAACGAAAGATTGCGTCTAAATGGAAGTATATACATTTATATTTTGAACAGGAAAAGTTTGTCTTCTTTGGACAAAAAGAAGCAAAGAATTTAACGAAAGATGAATTTATGACAGGAATACTTCGAACACAAAAAAGGTACGTTTCCATGTATTGTCATCCTCCCAAGTCAGGTGTTCATAGTCCACGTCCGTACCCTCAAACGAGAGAACGGACCTGCACTCACAACAACGAGGGAACGGACCTGAATTAAGAACATCTGATTTGGGAACATAATGTATTGTTTATTAATCATTGTTCCACTATATTTTCAATTAAAAACTACTGCTAAAAGAACCTAAAACATCATTATTTTGACATTGTTAGCACAAATAAAGGAATATGTAGTAAAATGCATATCAATCCATACAAGTTTCATTGGGGTATGAAAGTGTTGAACGAAGCACATTTTTAATGAAGCGCGGAAGCGCTTCATGTTGAAAATGTGCGCCCGGTCAACACTTTCATAATTCCTATGAAACTTCAAAATAATGCATTCAATTCTTATAATTACATTTTAAAACGAAATCATAAAAAACAATTCTTAGTGAAAAAATAGTATATCATGTACAATGGGGTTCTTTTTTTTCTAATTCATCCGCCACATGGTCATGTGATTAAATGTGTTTCATGGGAATTGCAACATCCCATTGTTATGCTACGTGAGCGATGTTCACCTATCAAATTGACGGAATTCCAATGAATATTCATGAAATGTAATTATTCCATTGTATTTGCAGCCTCGAAATCTACATACAGCTCATTAAAATTTATTGCAGATGGAGTTAACATATCTGTTATGGTCTTATGTTCATTTAGTCCTTATCCTTTTGTAAAATAAAAATCATTTTTCCTTGAAATTGGACAAAGTTGAAATTATCATGTATTTTGGCGGCCATTTTGAAATGCCTTTTCGAATGAATTCCTGCCTCTCATCTTATAGAAAATTTATACTTTATATGAACAAATTCTGCAAAGAGGTTCCTGGGATAATGAATCCCAATTTATTCTAATTTAAAATGGCTACCATTTTCAATAACCTTTTATTAAAAAAATAAAAGCATTTATGTGCCCGAGTTCCACCTTGTAAACTTGCATACCAGATCTTTATACAGTGACCCAATTATTAATTATGAATACACAATACATGCTTTGTTGATAACAGATTTAATATCGATCGATGACCTGGTTATGTGTAGTTCAGAGATCACGTGATTTCAGCCACTGAAATAATTTGCTGGACAAGGGTCACGTCGTTCATCGCTGTTCATAAAAAGTTGTGGGATGTCCCATATCATTGATGACTTCTTATTTGTTGGCCCTGCAAATTCTCCCAAATGCCAGCAAGATTTAAACAATTTTCTCAAATTATGTCATAAGGTGGGGGTCCCTATAAAAGAAGAAAAAACAGTGCTGCCCTCAACAGTTATCACGATATATGGTGTTGAGGTGGATTCGAATCTTCTTGAATGCAGGCTGCCCCAGGAGAAAATTGTCTAAATTAGGAATACGTTAGATAAAACTTGCAACAAAAAGAAGATCAGCAGCCCTTTTCACAAAAAATCTTACGATAAAAATTAGTCGTAAGTCTTTAACATTCTATTTTGACTTACGATTAAAATTTGTCGTAAGATTTTTTGTGAAAAGGGCTGCAGACTCCGGGAGCTACAATCAATAATAGGTTTATTAAACTTTGCTTGTCTGGTAGTATGCCCAGGTAGAACTTTTCTACGTAGACTCATTGACCTTACTAAAAATATTACAAATCCATTTCATTTCATTAGGCTTACAAAGGAGTCGAGAGCAGATATTAAAGCCTGGAAAGTTTTCATAGATTCATTTAACGGGAAGTCAGTTTTTATGGATGACAGGTGGGTTTCTTCTGATCATTTGAAACTATTTACTGATGCGTCAGGAAGTCTGGGTTATGCTGCAGTTTTCGGGGAAAATTGGTTTGCTAAGTCATGGCCGTCATACCATAGTCACCACCAAATTGCAACTAAAGAATTATTCCCAATTACCCTATCTTTAGAAATTTGGGGCCAGTACATGCAAAACTCAAAAGTTTTATTTTTCACAGAAAATAAGGCAATCGTTGAGGTTTTAAACAAAAAATCATGTAGGGATCAAATTCTAATGCGTTTAGTGAGGCGTATAGTCATTGCAGCACTTAAGTACATTATAATTTTCCGAGCCAAGCATATAGAAGGAAAGTCAAACGTAGTTGCTGATTATCTCTCACGCTTTCAATTTCAGAAAGCAAGAATTGTGGCACCATGGCTATGTCAGAAAGAAACAGAAGTTCAAGAAACATTGTTGAATATCTAAACAATCAGTCACTCATTTTGCTACAGTCAGCTATGTCTTCTTCGGCCAAGAGATTATACAAACGTGCTTGGCGCTTATTTTTCAAATTTGACATTTCCTGTGAATCATTGCCCTTGTCGACGTTATCAGTCTGTAATTTTATAGGCCATTTATTCCATAACTCTTATAAACCATCTACGATCATGTCTTATGTTTCTGCTCTCAGCTATGTGCACAAATTGCTAAGTTTTGACGACCCAACCACATCATTTATTGTCAGTAAATTGCTTAAAGGCTTTGAAAAATTGCGGAAATCATCTGACACTAGATGTCCCATCACCCTAGAAATCTTAGAAAAATTAATTATTGGTATGGAAAAGTGTATTTTAGAATTTTCAGTTCGAGTTTTACTGAAAGCAATTTTTTTACTAGCTTTTAGTGCCTTTTTAAGATTAGGTGAAATATTAGTCCGCAATGCGGAAGATGTTAGTAAGGTTTTACAGCAAAATGACGTTCACATTAGTTTCAACAACAATGAGCCTTCTAGCCTTAATCTTGTCTTGCGCCATTTTAAAAATATGAAAAACAATCAGCCAGTCTCTATATCTTTGGAGGCAAATACATCAGACAGGAACAAATGTCCAGTATTAGCTGTACATCATTACATAAAAATTTTTAAGCCAAAACAAGGCCCATTTTTCCAATTTCAAAACGGTTCTCCAGTCCAATATAACTTTGTTTCTGATAACCTTACCAAGGTGTTAGAATTTATTGGCTTGAACACAAGAGTTTATAAGGGACACAGTTTTAGGATTGGGGCTGCAACACATGCGGCTAATTTAGGCTTCTCAGAACCATATATTAGGAAGCTAGGCAGATGGAATTCAAACGCAATTCAAAAATATATAAGGATAGCATCTTTTAAACTATAAATTCACTTATGTTGCTTGAGGTCAGGATTTGCCTGCTCAAAGTGTATCAATTAAGAGACACATGTGGTTATTTTTAAAATATGTGTTAATTTCACATCTTATTGTTACTTTAGAATACATGTACCAGAAACACATACAAGCAAATTGGTTGAACTTGTGGGGTCAGGATATGCCTGCCCACTATACACTTAGCTACAAACATTACATACTAACAGTTAGTTTTATGGGGCCAGGATTTGCCTGCCCATAACCTTGCCAAAGTGTGAGAATGTTAGTTTATATATATTTTCTTGTGTGTATATATTGTATAACAGGGACTGTACTGCTGGCTCACAGGTATAAGGTTGCCATTTAATGAACATGTGTACAAATTCATGATGTATATAAAAAGTAAAGGTAAAAATTTTATCAGAGGTCAGCATTTGGCTGCTCTGATTAGTCCATAAGAGACTAATTTTGTTATTTAGCAATATATCTTTTCATGGACATATATGTTTTTATGTCATTGCTTTGTTGACATTTGATAGATGATGCTTCATTGTAATTGCATTGTTAAATTTTCAAGGGGGGTATCTAGTTACAGTGGCCCCCTTTTTAGGCACACAATGAACATATGCAGCAACAACATCCGGGTTTGGCATCTGCCCCCTGTCGATTCAAATCTCTGTGGGCTTGTGGCCGTTTTTAAGCGCCACACCTTTTTGTCTTAGGGAGTAATTTTAGTTACTGGGAGTGCCTGATATTGTACACCACATATATAACATTGCAGAGGCACTCCCCATTTTTGTGTATTTGATGTATATATTACGTCATTTTAATAAATGACATTTACTGGAAAGTTTTAGTTTCTTTACTCCCATATACAAAAACAGAGCGGATTTGTTGCTGCATTATTCTTGACCTTGCATCGGTGTCCATGTCGAAATTCTAATTTGCTATAATTGGGTTATTTTACGAAGTTGGGCTCACCTCTCTTGTGACACTTGGGGTAAACTGAACATGGAGTGTAAATATTGGAGTAACATGCACTGACCTTACCAAAATCCGATTCTTGTGTAACTTAGTAATTTATACATAGTACGGGCATTAGGGCTCATTTGGAGTATCTGAACATGTGACATTTTATTAGAGTATAAGTACTTGTCAGTACATTGGGTCACAAGGGTTTGAGGCTCAACGAGGAAAACATTTTCAAAATTTTAAACATACAGCATAACTTCAGATGGAGGTGTAACTCTGTGCAAAGTTTGAAATCTTTTAGTTCACCCATTTCAAAACAATCGCTCTAACAAAATTATAGGAAGAAAAAGAAAAAGAATAGTAATCAGAAGAAACGTAGAATGACAATATGTCACCCGACTTCGTCTGTGGGGACATAAAACAAAAAGTCAATTACTTTTCGGTCTATTGTTGAAGTGAAGGAATATCTATGATCACCCTGGTAACTCGGTAACTCAGTACTGCTATGGAACCACGTATTTTTGAATAAGGAATACACTTTTGCACCCTGAGCTGGTTTTGGAACATCTGAATATGACTGGTCATTTTATAATAACTATGCAATATAGTTAAACTTCTAGAAATCCATTTTTCTAATGCACAAATTTTTAATACCTCCATGTAGATTGTTCTTTGATTTTTTATTCTCTTTATATCTTTTGTCATTGAACAATTTTATCTGTTAAAATAATAATGATGCTGACATCATAGGCTTCGAATGGCTTGTCTGTTTTCTTCTTTCATGTGCATGTTGTTAAAAACTATTATACACATTTAATTTAGTAGAATTCATATTTACAATCCGGAATTTGTTCATATTTGTACGGAATAGTTTTTGTTTATTAATGGTTTTTTCTCGTGCACATTGAGAAATAAAAATGTCAGTTTTTCAGTGAAGGAGTCAGTTTTATATTTTCGAGTTCATTAAAACAGAAACCAAAAATTCCCTAAAAGGCTACAATACGGTTCATATGAAGCTTCCGATTTAAACCAAATATTGTAGTCTAAATTAAGAGATAAAAGAATCTGTATTACTAAAGCCTGAACCTGTCAAACTGTATACTGCATATTCTTCCATTGAAAATCATCAAAAGAATGTATACATCAAGTCCGTCTATAAAGGATAAATACAAAGCCTGGATATTTTTGCGGTTTTCATTAAAGATTAGCCCTGTTTCATGTTGCAGTTAGACTATCAATAGTTCCCGTTTGGGCTATATTCCGGCAATTGAGAAGCATTTTAGGAACAAGGAGAAACATTTCTAGTCTGTATTTATTGTATATATTATCAGTCTGGGAAGCGTATAACAGTTCTTAAATTGGGATATCCTAGTAGATTGGTATCTATTTTATTGTTTAATTTTTGCAGTTGTGATTTGAAGAAAGCCTTTAAAGAAATGGACAAGGACGGAAATGGAAGTTTGACTAAAGAGGAACTTCAAGCTGGACTAGCTTCACAGGGATTTGAAGGGGAACAGGCCAAGTGCATAATCGAAGAGCTAGACTATGACAGTGATGGAAAATACAATATTGACGAATTCCTAGAATCTGTGTCTTTTAGTGAAATGTTTTGTAAAGCATATAAATTTTAACATGTTTTATTTATAGTTACTCATGTTTAGTATTATACAAATTAAAAAATAAATTATTCATTAATTTCAAATAGTGTTATATTTTTGCAAACGATAAAAAAATGTGTAACATTCAGGGGTTTATTGAACCTGATCATTAAAAAACCGTGCAGATGATGCACAATTTCAGGGACAAGGTCATTTATGAGAATTAATATACCGAGTAGCATTGATAAAAATATGCATTATTAAAAATATGTCAAATTAAAAATATCAAATATATATTATTGATTCTAGATGAATTTTATTATGCATTCAACAAATACAAATCTGCTGAATTAATGAAAATATTGATGTTCTTACAAACTTATTACTATCGCTTTGTTTGATAGGACCATTAAGTTATTCCCAAGAGAGGAACAAGAATCCAGTTACAATTATTAATCCGAACAAAAGTATTTCATTAGTGAAATGTGTATAAAGATTTTCATTAAAACATTTCCTATCACAAATTGGATCAGGGTACTGAGAAACCTTCTCGTTCTGAATGGATATTGTTTTTATTATTTACCTAGATCACGACACGTGCTAATTAAAATACTCCTAATTATGGAGAGAGTACACAACTTGCATTTATTACTCTTGGAGAAAACACCATTAGTTCTGGTCAACAATTAAAAACCGAGGTGTCATGGTGAGAGAGTCTCTGTTGACAGTGAGAAGTTCAAAACCGTTATTGCACTGAGGTTAAATAACTATTGAATTTTTATACTCCTTTGTGGATCCATATTTTTAATTGTTTACATACCATCAATATTATTATTTAGAAAGGGTTGTTCAGAAATGAATCAGGTGTAGGGATACTTGAAAAATAATGGAATAAACCAATTCCTTTTGAATTTTAATAAGCATTTTTGTTTATTTGTTCTGTTTTTGTCATGTTGTCTCCATTTGTGTTGCATTTGAATTGGCCTACTTTTTATCCCCCCCCACTTAACAGTTGGTATATAGTGATCATGGTGTCCGTTCATATGTTCGTCCGTTCGTTATTTCGTCCGTCATAGGGTAGATACTTTGTAGCGACAACCCCTCCTAGACCACTTGGTGAAATTCAATGAAACTTTCGCAGAATGTTCAGTAAATATTGCCATTGTGCAATAGCAATTTAAAAATTAGATTTGATTTTTTTTGGTAAATTGTTACATCTGAAATCGAATGGGGGAGCAGGGGGTATGATATTGTGAGCTCACAGTTTTCAAGTTTATTTTTGCCTTTTCTGTATTTCTGCATCAGAATTTTATAATTGGTACAGAATACACACACATACAATGCACAATATAAATTTTAATATAAAATGAAACGATTAGCCAAAATCGACGGCACTCAACTGGAGCATTTTTTTCCTTTATATTTTGAAGGTGTATGCGTTGTATTCCATTGGAGTCAAACATAAATACAAATACACCGTAGCAATTTGAAATATTTCATCTTTTTTATATGGCATATTGTTTTTATGCATGTTGTTGCACTGATAAGACATTTGTCAGCAATGAACAAAGCCTTTGTTGAACTTATACAATTCATAGTTGGGCATGAGCAGAAAAACAACGTGATAATAATATGGAAATATAACCAATAATGTCAGAAGTTAGCAGATATCAGCTGAGGACAAGAGTTTTTAGCACAGGTGAGATGCATGACTGTGATCTTCCATAAATGGCCATTTCATAGTTAGACGACAGAGTTAAGAGGAAATCACATGCACTCGTCTTAACTCGGTAAATGGGCAATCACAACTGCTTATTTTTATGAAACAACAACGATATTCATGACGAAACACAAAAAATGGCGTGGCGCCATCTTGAAAAGTATATTAAAAGGAGCAGGGACCTTTTTTCTGCACTCAATGGTTTTGGGCATTGAAAACTATATTTTCTACTTCCATTCTATCAAAATCAAAGATCAGTACATCTTTCACTCATGTAAGAAATTCCTCGTAGTATTCTTAAGTTTGGCTGCGCTTAACTCGAGAATAAACAAAATTTCTTTCATTCGTAAAAGATATCCCGAACTTTGATCTGCTGTCATGTAAGAAACTATTATACTCCTTACATAAATAACAAAATACCGAAGTTTCTGTTAATTTGGTTTCTGCATCTGCATATGGCATTTCAACAACTTTTATCTCTTCAGCGCAGATCTGAAAACCAAATATACCGAAATATGTGTAAAGTCACATATAGAACTAATTACCAATAAAATTTTAAATAGAAAAGGCAAAATCAGCTAAGGACAGGCTTTGCAAGAGGGAAATACTCCTTAGTTTTGAACAAAATGTAGTTAGATTTAGATATTGCAAGTTTCAAGATAAAATCGGTTTTCAGGCCAGCACTGAAGTACTGGCATGATTGAAATAAACAGACTTCCAACACAAATTATGATACACGTAATTATGAAAATGGTGTTGATGATCTTCTTTAAATCTTCTTGACATAAGTTGTCGAAATGCGCATATGCAGAAATTAAATTCACAGTAAATTAGGTATTCAGTTACTTGAATTATTTTTTTTTCGCCGAACATTTTGCTATTTTTTAAACATAATGATCCCCAAATGCTCTACTGTCACTGAGTATTGCGACAAGTATCATTAATAAGGAAAATAGACTTTGACGATAATTCAGTCGTGTAGTATAATTATTCTAAATTGTAAAATCAAGCAAGATTTCATACAAAATGACCAAAAGGGATCAGTATGAGCAAATGCCATCATTTCGTGTCCACCGTCAGATAGCTTTTCACATTTTGATATTCTCTTAACTATCTTATAATACAAAAAATACCGAAGTTGCATATGAATTTAAACAAACATTATAGGTTTATTGTATGAAAGAGGCCACCGAAGACTATTATTTCGGATCGTGTCCGATGAATACATAACATTCTTTGATGTAAGTTTTTAAAGATGGTCGACATATTATCTTCCGAAGTATA
Source organism: Modiolus philippinarum (assembly GCA_002080025.1). NCBI lineage: Eukaryota > Metazoa > Mollusca > Bivalvia > Mytilida > Modiolidae > Modiolus > Modiolus philippinarum. Next base: position 24,646 of record MJUU01041461.1, read on the forward strand.
CCGTGATACATGTAATTTTTCTTTGCACCCAGCTCTTACAAATATTGACCATTTTGTGCAGATCTATCAACAAACATTGCCGCTTTCATGGGACATAAATGCAGTTAAACATTAAATTTTTTTCAAAAGCATACCTAAAGCCAAGGAAGCAATAGAACCAACCTGTAATAAAATATATTTGGAAGATTTTCCACTAAATTGCTTATTTGGTTCGAATCCGTCAACAAACAAAACTGACAATGTTTTAGATAGATTAATATTTGAGCTTTGAGGATGACAAATTTTGATTATCTCTTCATCTACTCTGATTCAAAAAGATCAAATGAACAAAATTGAAATGACGTACGAAAGGTCCGAAACAACAATTATTTATCTCGTTCTGATTGGACAACATACTTCACTATCAGCACAAACCATAACAAAGCTAAACATTGGATGCTACGGGGAAAACATTATTGATACTGAGTCTTGTCATGTGAGCGATACAGACTGAGCTTCTGAATCTCTGCATGTTGATTAATTTTAAAAGTACATAGGTTTCAAAGTTTATCTTTTATATAAATTTTTATTCGTACATTTACTCTTAAAATCCTCCAAAATATCATATTTTTCATTTTTATCATCCTTGACTTCTGATCTCCAGATTTCACAAGAAAACCATGAAGTCTCCAAACTATGAGCTCTGCTTATACCTAAATATAAGTTTAAGACGGATCCGAGCACCGGTTTGATCGGTATGTATTGCTTTATGTCTACAAGAACCTGGTGTAACCACACAGAAACAAAGCTTTTACTGTTGTTTCACTACAAAAATGTACAATATTTTACAATTTTGGTCTTCCTCTTTTGTTTTGTATTCTGACACCTTTTCTCCACAACAGCTACATAAATTTTCAGAATGAACAAGTAAAGAATTCAAGTTAACTTCAGTTTTGTCATTTTATTAATTGAGAGATAGTGTCTCTATATCAGTGGAAGCTAATGATAATGTCTCTATTTCTGTGTAAGCTACTGGATGACTTTGTGATTCTGTCTCATCACTTTGACTATCTTTGTAGGATTCACTAGAACTGTGAGAACGGTAGACGCACTTCTTATCGTCGACTATAGCCACATGGTATTGCATGTTTTCTGTGCTATAACTGTTTGAGTCGGGTGTAAAGGTTTTATACCAGGAAGACAAAAGGCGAAGCTGAAAAAAAATATACATTAGATAAAATTGATTCTGTGTTTTCCAGGATAATTTACACTATCACTATTACAAAACAAAGCCGCTTGCTGTAGTCTGTTTGGTTTACTTTTGAAGACAATTTATCCACAATGTAGGAATAAGATTTTTGACGAACCAAAAAAAAACTTGTCAAGACGGATTCAAATTTCAGCACCTGAATTGGTTCCAGAGGCTCTGTCTGCAAAGATGACTGGACGTGTCCCCAAAGTAAATAGAGAAAAACCTGCCTTTGTCATAATATGGAAAGCTTTGGAGAGCTCCGAACTATACAAACTTTAGAGAAACGCAATGCCACAGAAGACTATATTTCATGTCCTTATCAATTTCTCTGCTACAGTGGAAATTAAAACTCGATGTCCCACTTCTTTCAGCCTTTACTCCTTTCTTCCTATAATGTTCTTAATTAACTTTATCCTGTCCTGATATAGCTGAAAAATTGCTCACCTGACGTTAAACTCTTAACTAATAAATCAATCACTGAACGTCTAAAATCTCAGATTACAAACATTAGTAAAACGCGTCGTACATTTGCTTTAAAGTTTTGCCGAGTATTGATTTCTTTTTATTCCTTGTGCTTTTTATATTGTATTTTCGAAAATTTCAGCATGTTGCTAGAAATTAACAATTCCTATGAACATAACCAACAATTTAATAAAATACAAAGCTGCTACAAGATAGATGTTTTTAAAAATATGGTATTGAAAAAAATCGTTAAAAGGAATAAACATTTAGCATCGAAACACTAAAAAAATAAGGAGATCATACCTAGCTAAATACAATCAAATGCGATGTAAAAATGTAACTTCTTGCGTTAGAAAATCACATGCTTTGAAAGAGTCAGCGTCATCATATCATATATATACATCGTCTCTTTGCTCTTCTGTTTTTATCAAATTCTCGTTTTTTGCCAAGTTACTTTGATTCTTGAAGTTAAACAATCTACTGTGGTTGTTTTATATATGCGTATGAAAATATGAGGCCTAGATACAAATAAAGAAAAATGTCATGAGTGTAGATAATATTGAAATATTCAAAGGAAAAATAGCAGAAATTAAGTTTCTAGAATATAATTTTACACAGACATACATGTACGGACTTCCATATTGACTTCCAGTATAGATGAAATGTGTTTAATATGGTTAGGTTTGATTGGATTAGATTTTTATTTGCTTGTATCTCACCTTATGACAGAGAAGTTCAAAGATAAATGCAGCTGTTGTTCCTATAAGCAACAGGAAGAAGGTAGCCCGAAGTTCTGTAATAGTAAGACCTTTGTTTTGTTCAGGGGCAGAACATGTTGTTTCTAGTCCCCACCATCTTCTCTTCAGATTTTCAAAGCTCTGTGTTTGTTGAAGCAATAGTAGCCTGTAAAATACCTCTAATTATTAAGAATGCAAGTTAGAATAAAAAAGTTAGCCTATAGACATATTGATAAATATTTAAATACTCCATATCTCAAACAGAATTACAAAAACCTCCAAGTACAGCTAATCTGATGTGTTTCAAGTTTTCTTATAGTCCTTTCCTACGTTACGTTGATTTGAACTTTTAAAAAAATATGATAAGGAATATGATAATAACATTTTCAGTTTCAGCTCCAAATTTTAATATTAATATAACTACCTTCTTGATATGTTTCTCGTTAACTTAAACCCCTTTGCAGCAGCTATCGCTATAGGATGAATGGCAATAGGTTCAGACACTGTTCCAACATTACAGTATGTATTACGTAAATAAGTAGCAACTGTTGAATCCATTAGTATTTTATAATTTTGATGTATCATTGAAAGTGCTGTTGTCGTTGAATTAGGAAGTTGATTTCGTAACAAATTTTTCATTAAATCAGAAAACAACATATTAATTGGAAATGTCCAAACTGTATCATTTTCCCTCTGTATATTCCTATACATCTGATCTTTCCAAATTTCCTCAAAGACTTCTTCGATCTCAGCAACTTTCTTTATGTAAGTTAATTCATATGAATCACTTATTACGGTAATATTTGACATTTTATTTTTTAATTCACTTAGAACGGTACCGCTATTGTCCTCTAACCGAATATTTGTCAATAAAGCGGCCATATTTGCTGTAAAACAAGCCATGAAAATAGCAGAGAAGAACCAGAATCCTGCGATAACAATTCTGCAGCATCTGTGAGATAATTGTGTATCTGGACCTGCAAATACGAACAGTATAAGTAATTGAACTATCTTATAATTATTGCTAAGACTAACAGACTAAGTAGTGAGATAATTATCCCTCGAATGGGGATGGTCCTTAGCTAATTTTGGCTTTCCTATTTAGATCTTATTTGCTCTCTGTTAGCTATTACACATGTAAGTTGTCGAAATGCTAATATGCAGAAGCTTAATTCACAGTAACTTCGGTATTTTGTTATTTGTTACCAACTGGCCGATGCCACTGTTAGTCCCCGGGGGTATTTACCAACCCAGTAGCCAGTACTTTGGTGCTGGCCCGAAAACCAATTTTATTTTGAAAACTTGCAATATATAAATATCAGAAAATTTTGTTAAAACCTGAGGAGTATCTCCCTCTTGCATACCTCTGTCCTTAGATGATTTTGGCTTTTCTATTTAGATCTTATTGGTTAATTTTTTCTCTATCAGCTTTTACACTTATCTCGATTTATGGATTTCCTAATGTTTTGATTAGATCTGCACTGAACATACATAAGTTGTCGAAATGCGCATATGCAGAATCTAAATTCACAGTAACTTCGGTATTTTTATTAGGTACATTTGCGTTAGATAGTATCAATAATGTGAAGATCACATTTAAATGACGAGGGTGTAAATATTTTGAAGTGATTTGTGGAACTTATCTTTTATGAATGCTGAATGAAAATTTCTGAAAAGCGGACGGATTTAAATAATCAAAATTATGGTGTAATTGTATTGTCACGTTTGGGTTGCTTTGCTCCACGTATTTTTGTCTGTTTCGCACAAGTCCAAATTGAATATTGATGATTTTAAATAAACAATATAATATGAATCATGTTTAAATTGGGATTTGATTTTTTAGTATTTAAAACTATATTTTAATTCTTTCAAAAATTACCGATAAAAATATAGTACATTTTATTTTGTAACGGGTGAAACACAGCGCAATGCATCAGGTATGCCCTTTTGGACTATCTTAAAAATACCAATTATCAAGTCTTGATACATATAAAGATATTATCTGCATTTGACAGTGAGCATTACATTGTACTTATGAAAAAACGAGACGTTATATCATCGTCCGCCATTAATTTGTTTTCGGGGACAACAGTGTAAGGAGATGAGTTGAATTTCTTAGGTGGTTATAACTCTGTATCAAGCGAAATACGAATTCAAAATTCGATTTACATGTAACATTTATATCTCTTACTATGTCTATTGTGTAGGTTTTTGTTTTTTTTACCAAATTACCTTGAAGACAAAGTGAAGAAACTACAAACCATACTGTGTCTCCTAGTGGGGATCGTTCATTATTTTTACTGTCACTAATTAAAAATCTTTGATATATATACAAAATAATACTAGTTATAACAATCACACCGATAAATGATAACCAAATTTTCGTGGTGAAGACATGAATAAATAAAAATTCTGTCGCTGTTGAACGTTTCTGCACTATCTGTAGCCCACTGCTTCCTAGGTATGGCGTTAAAAAGTCAACAACTTTCAACCTCTCAGATGTTACAGCTAATGGCGCCAAAACCATGTCGACTCGCTGAAATAATTAACATAGAGTAACGTAATAAGTGTTGTGTGCAAAATACTATCTCCTTAAACAACACATATCCTAAATATTCACATTGCTCATTTTGTAAATTCGGACGACGTAGATTAATTCTGTAAAATTTTGATATACTTCGTTACCATAAAGGGAAGGAAAATATCTGCCTTTTTTTTCACCAGAACGAAGGCCCATTCAATTCTTTTCAAAAGAGAGATAAATTAAGTTTTCAATAAAATCCATAAGGAATTATACTAGTATATAAAATTTTAGTCGAATAACACAAAAATAGTAATAATTACATTCTTGTAATAAATGGCATATGCTGTTAAATGAACCGACAACTTACTGCGAAATTGTTTTAAAAATTATTCATTATAAAGCAAACTAACTATATATATAGCCAAACTTTAGGTCTCAGTTTCCTTTTTTCTGATTCCTAAGCCGTAAATACGTAATCTGCATGAATGATGTTATACTACTCCTAGTTTTTTTCCGACAGGAAGAAATATGACGGCGAAAAGAGTAAAGATAAACTTGACAAAAGCATAAGTAACAAATGCATTCAAAACATTTTCCAAATTTCTACTTATGGGCAGCTACCTGTACTAGTCTATTAGTAGAGGCAATTAACATTGCTAGCAAAGTGCTGTCATAATACATATTATGCAGAAATATGTATTACCATTTTTCTCGAAAATGAAACATTTTTTTACACATCTTAATGACGATAAATTATAATTCTTGTCAAACTATCTGATTGAAGCACAATTTTTTTTATTTATGCAGATTTAACTTTTTTTCTATCATTACATTGTTCTAGAATGTCAAATGGTAATTTGTTGTACACTTACATTATTTATTAGATCACCAATACATCCGTTCCAAGCTGAATTTTTAAGAGTCCCATATACATTTCCTGAACAGTCTGATATAATATATGCAAATTTAACATACGTGGAAAGGTCTTGTAGAATATCTAATAGGTAGCCAGAATATATACTTCCATTTTCTGTTTTGAACACATATGGCGGTTCCTGAAATCAAGGTGAATCATTAATGTACATCAAGCCTCAAAGAAATCTGATTTTTTTTTCTTTGAAATATTTTGTATTTCTTAACTCAAATGATCAAAAGGATATATGCTATGAATGAAAGGATATAGAGTAATGATATATACTAAGTGCTGCATGGGTATGGAGTAAATGTACATGAGAGAAAGTTTCTACTAATACATGGTAAAATCAAGCAAAAGAACAACGCTTTTATTGTTGTTCTTAATCTTGAAGTCACCATAAGGCCTTCAAAAATGAGCTTTGCTCATACCTCATAGTAAGTTCAAGACGGTCCCTAGCATCGATTTGAGCGGAATTCTTCGCTAATTGTCGAATAACGCTACATCCGTGTCTTCTGCTCATGGATGCGGGATTGTCAACAAACATTAATTAAATTGGATAAGTGCTCTTTCACTTTCATCCGTTGCCCGACAAAAGCACCAGTGTCTTAAGCTAGTGGACGATTACAACATATAGACAAACACTCATTAAGTCAATTGTAAGAAACTTGGTAACCAATCATCATTTTCTGATATCATGCTTTGAAATCTGAACAAAAAGCGCCGTTGTAAAGGAAATTAAAAAGGAAAACTATAACAACATTGTATTGTGTAGCTTTAAATTGAAACCATCAGACACATTTTTCTCATTTTTTATACATTGTCTTCTGACGGGCCACGGGGAACAGCAACTGTAAGAACACCTTGTCAGTTATTTTTATGCTTGTTGACGATCAATGACAAAAAGCAAAGATATATGGATGTAGCCTTGTTCGACATCTGTCAATGAATTCCGCTCAAACCGGTGCTACGTGCTGTCTTGATTTACCCATAAGGTATGAGCATAGCTCATTGTTGAAGGCCTAATGGTGACTTCAAGACAAAGAACAAAAATAAAAGCGTTGTTTCACTGATTGGGTTTACCATGTATTTGTAGAGACTTTGTCCCATGTGTATTTACTCCTTTAATGTTAATTTAGATATCTGTTGACCTCAATAAATCTTCAGATCACAATGTGATTTAGAAAAAAAAATAATTTGGTTGAAAAAGTGGATATTCGAGGTTGTAAGGTTCTCTTCTCTTTTTGAAAGCAAAACAGATCTATATAATATTTTATTCCATGATTCAGTATCATTTGTGGTGTACAGATTCTTTAAAAGGATCAAAATGAAAATTTCCTATTGATACATCACTACAAACGAAACTTGTATGCCACGATTCTTTTTAAAGCTAATCATCGTTTTGCATTTTAGATGGTAAGCTTCCTAAAGAATCATGGCATAAAAGTTCCGTTTGTAATGTTGTAACTAGTGGACATTTTCATTTTGACCATCTATTGACAACAATTAAAGAAATAACTTCTTCCAGGCATTTAACTAATATCTTGAAGAAAAATATGTTTTATCATGGGTATTCTTTTTAGCCAATGTTGTCGCAATACCATGGCTGCTCGAAACCTGCCGGAAATGTTAGTATGAACTTGTATTTTCTCCCCTCTTTGCATACAAAAATAAAAATAAATATGAATATAAAAATCTTTTTTTTTTCTTTTTCAAACTAATATATTTGGATCATTTATTATTAAAAGAGAAGGAGTAAAAAATAAATCCAAACACTCAATGGAACTGAAAAAAGTCCTGAATGTTAACATAGAAAATTTCAATGATGTCAATTAGAAAAATAAATGGCTTCCCTTTTTAAATTAAGTTTTTATGAAAAATTAAGGCACAAATGATTGGTTGATTGATATGGAGTTTAACGTCTTTTTAAGCAGTATTTCAGCTATTTCCCGACGGTCAGTTTTAGTGGTGGAGGAAGCCGAACCACCGACCTTGGGCAGGTAACTGACATACCTTATCACTTATGATTGTAAGTCGAGTGCACCCTTTTTGTAATGTACAAACTGGGGCGCGAACTCACACCGCAGTGGTGATAGACTAAGGTGGTTGTATAGGTAGTAGAAGTACCTTAACCACTCGGCCACCCAGGCACCAGGTACAAATGACAGGCACCTATAATGTAATACATTTTCCACGTAACTGTACATAAACATCAACAGTATATTTGAATTTTAAAGCTCTTGTGATTTTTTTTTCTTTTTTTGATAACAGCTTCTCCTTTTATTGGACTGAATTAGTCGCACGTTAATTTCCAACATAAAGTTTATTTTTAACGTTTATTCTCATTTTATTGAGTATAATTTAACGGCATTTATGGCTCCTTTTTTCCTTACACCTGTTCCCTTCATTTGTTTTATTCAGTATTTAGTTGTCTGTTATGTCTTATCTTCAAGTTTATATTAGTTAAGCTTTTAAGATGCATTAGTCCTAACATTTTATTAGTTAACTTTCTGGCTTTTTCTGCCAGAAAAAATGGATACGACGTTAAATCTCTGGAAAAAACCAAGATTTAACGTCGTATAAATTTTACATTATGTGTCATTGTGAAGCCATCAAAAACACTTTAACATTAATGAAAATATTCGTTGAATATATTTGCTAATAGCACTTACGAGGACACAACTGGTTTTCAGTTTTGATCTATTTATACCTAAAATTCGAATAAAAAATGAGGAAGTCGCTGCATTTCTTTTGAAATGAGCTTTGATATGCTTAATTGCTATTCTTAGTCTAAAGAAAAAATATAAGAAAATAGAAAGTTTCACCATCTCTGCCTTTCTACTTGCAACATACATTCCGTCAATGGTAAAACAGAGGCATCTCTAGAAACGAGTATCATTGCACGTAACTAAATCCTTCTCAAACGTCCAAGTTTTTATCATATTGATATGATGTAACGTCTTTCAATCATGCCAAGAAAGACAACACGGAAGGTTTAGCATAAAAACGGCGAAAGGCACTGAAAAAATCTTCTAATCATGTTCAAAAAAGAAAAAAAGTGAAGGCTTGGTATAAAAATAGAGGAAGGCACTGAATAAATAATATTCTGAACAACCTTAATAAAAAGGACATATACGGGGTCTCTTAACAAATGCTGTTTAGTGTCATTCCATTAATGAACTATTTTTTTTGTAGCTTTAAATAATTCCACCACAAAAATATATTAAATGAATAAAAGCATTAATACCTTCTTAATCGCTTACGTCCTCGCATTCCGGTTTGCATCATCAAACAATTAAATACATCATTAGATAACTCATAAAAAACCTTATTGCCAAATCCTTTTAATGATATACAATAACATAACAATTATTGATATTAAAAGCCGAAAAAGATAACATGAGAAACAAGCATCTGCCTCACTTTTTACTTAATTCCATGTTTGCTCGGCATGTGAAAACGGATCTTAAATTTACCGTTTATTACACAACTTAAGTATATTTGCATTTGGTGCTTATTAATTTTGTTTTATCGAGCAGCGACAGGAAAAAAGTAAATATAGATTACAACACTCAAAATTATAGATCGAGACGAGGTAAAAATGTAAATACCGAAGAGGAAAAACTAAAGAAACGATGCATTTACAAAATAATATATGAAAGTCAAAACTAAAATTGTGGCATATAGGGGATATCCAAAAAAATTAGCTGAAAATATTAAGCACATAATGGCATCTCACTAATACTGCCGATGTCTACTGAAGTTTAATATGATTCTTGACAAAACCATTTTGGGTTTGATCGACAGTGTTTTACCAACACACTAGGCTGCGCTAACCGGTAGTTTGGCGGCGAGCACCCCTTGACCCATCTTTCAAAATTACGTATTGTCACTTTTGTTCCTTTCTAGATTGTGGTAATTGAGGTCGAAGTTTGCCTGTATGGGGTTTTATTCGTATGTTTATTATACTATAGTGACACGGCACAGAGAACAGGGGAGTATGTACCCATAAATCGGTTTAACCCTACCGGGGGCTTACTAAGTCCGGCTGTCTAAAGTTCCTATAAAGTTATTACATTTTTCTTTAGTCTTAATCTTGTTTTTCCTGTGTAGTTCCCTGACATGTTGTAGCAGGCGATTGCAATTTTCAGCCATTGAAGACGATTTCTGTTATCTCTTTTTATTCTATATATGTATCACCATCCATCTTTTTTGTTACAATATCTTAAGGTATATATTGTCAAAAAGTTTCTACTTATCGCATTAATGCTTAGTATGTCTAAATCGATATCTCTTTTTATTACTTATAAAACATACGTGAACAGCAGCTATTCTAACTGTTGGTATTAGTATAGGTCGTTGCAATCTTCCAACAAGAGACATATTTTTAAAACCACTGTTCTGAAATAATTAAAAAGAATACCAATTTACATTTTTCTTCTTTAACACTTTTTACTCAATGAAAACAGTAAAACGGGGTACAACATCAATATATTTCTTCAATGAGAATAAATGACGATTTATTAACAGAAACATGGGAAATGACATTATTTACAAATATAATTATCAAAGCATTTATAGAAATATCTGACACTATAGCGACATAATGAAATCAAGTAATAGAGGTGGGTTTGGTTTCGTGCATCAATGGGAAATTGTACTTTAAATAACAAAGACACCCACCTGTTTCAAATTAGTTGATTTTAGTCTGTGATATGATATCCAATGTAAATTCTGAAAAAATACTTTATTTTTTGAATTCTATTTCATGTATTTGTGAAATGTATGTACATGTAATTATAAGGTTAACCGACTATCAGAACATTCAAACATTGATTTTGTTCATAAGACCACACGATTTTATTATCCAATTGGTTCTCGTTTTTTATTCAGTAAAATTCATGAAAGCTAATTCCAAAATCACTTTTTATGCCTACAGATCGAGGATTGAGGTCATATTGTTTTTGTCCTGTCTGTCTGTCAGTGCGTCCGAAACTTTAACCATGGGTATAACTTATAACCTATTAAAAATAGACTCATCATGCTTCGTAAGTGTATAGATCTAGTCAAGAGAAATCAAATATGCCCAAAACATTAGGTCAGGTTAAAGGTGAAATTAAACAGAGGTCAAAATTTAAGATTCCATTTTCATACGTTTTGTATGCAAAGAAAGATAACTCTAACTAAAATATGAATATTCTATCTAATAAAATAGGTGCTGGGGGCATATGTAGTGTTTCATAAACATATCTTGTTTAATTTGTTAATTCAACAATTTATCTATCCCGTAGTACTTGTTGAAAAAAAAAAAGATATTCAAAACCAAAGCCAAGTCCACCTTTATTTATAAGAGCTTATGTATTTTGCAGATAACTGGTCCTCATTTTTTTTGTTTATTGCTTAATTGTGTATAATATCAAAATCAGGTGCATGCAATACCAGCCCTGCTCGAAGTAAAATGACTATAATTTTCACTATGAAAACACATAGAGTTTTCCTATCATTTCTATTACACATTTCTCGAAGACATAAAAAGGGTAGGCGAAGTTATACAAATAATCGAGTTATATTTTATTTTAATTTCTAAAATGTAAAATATTTGAGAATTTTGCAGAATTTGCATTTCTTATCCGGGTTACTCGAGGATATTGAAATGGTGAAATGGCACCGGCTGCAAAATTGGTACATCAACAGTCTGTAGCAATTCGAGATCAAGTGAACGTATATCTGAGGTGTGCATGGTACTATTATATTCAGTTTTGGTAATTAATGCTAATATTGCTGAGCGTTGAACTTTTCATTTTTTATGTCAAATATCTACCATCAGGTTCAAATATCTGAGAACGGGATACAATTGTCCTGAGCATCCTTCCTACAATATTCCGAACAGTTTTCAAGTTATGAAAAAGCAGGTGCAAAATGACCCGTAAAATTGTCAACCACAATAGGGTCTGTAAGTCTCGCCCAAGTTTGCAACTTCCGGGATCAAAAACTGTACCCGGAAGTTACATTTTAAAGAAAGATATATGACGTTTCAAACAAAAATTTGAACGTCATAATCCTCTGACGTGATGTTTTGGCGGGAATCGTTTTCGAATTGGCTGTTTATCGTGGATTCTCGTGAGTCACATGACGAGACTTACAGACCCTATGGTCGTGACTTGATGCAGAGATTTTAACAAAAATAGTTGGTTAAGGGAGTATGAGCGTCAGATTTCAGAAGCATTCGATATCCTCGGGTTTTATCCATTCAAACAGTGTTTAACTTTTTTGAAAATGGAT
>MJUU01041462.1:9733-23772 GCA_002080025.1 Modiolus philippinarum
GGTTTTGGACAATAATCATATTCCTACATGCACATCTCCATATAGTGTCCTTCCTTTGTGTAAAGTTTCATTAAAATCCTTCAAGCGGTTTAAGAGGAGTTGCGCTTACGAGGTAACCTATACATAGGGAATCAACAAAAAGTCAAAGTCGAATTATCTCCCCTTCCTGGTTTCGGACAATAATTATATTCCTTCATGCATATCTCCATATAGTGTCCTTCCTTTGTGTACAGTTTCATCGAAATCCTTCAAGTGGTTTAAGAGGAGTTGCGCTTACAAGAAGTGTGGACAGACGGACGGACAGACAGACAGACAGACAGGGTGATTCCTATATACCCCCAAACTTTGTTTGCGGGGGATATAATGAGTTTTCTTGTTTTGTTGAGTGTTAAATTTATATGTTCCCTCTGGTGGCTCTCTTATACTTGATGGAGATTGTCTGGAAACTATTTTGCGATTACAAATTAAGCGCGAAACTGAACTTTTCTTGATTTTTCATAGGTTTAACATAGGCAATGTTTCCCCATGAATGAATGTAATCAGAAGCAGTAGGATTTATTCAAAAAATTTATCAGAAAGCTAAAAAAAAGATGTGAAAATGAAAATAAAAAAATAGTAAAGGTGGGTTACATGATACCCCACCACGTTCCACAAAATTTCAAAGTTTAAAAAGGCATAACTCCAGATCCCTTTGTACTTCTGAACACAAAATTATACTTGGCCTGTGTTTTATGGTAAACAAGTTACACACCAAATAAGAAGACAGTATGTTATTTGATTCACAAGTTATCAGTTGCAAAACCTATAATTTGCAAAATTTCAAAGTTTCAAGGGGTATAACTCCAGAACGCCTTGGACCTCTGAACCTCAAATCGAACTTGGCCTGCGTTTTGTGGTAAACAAGTTACATACCAAGTTTGAAGACAATATATTATTTCATTCACAAGTTATCAGTCGGAAACCTTAGGGGGACAGAAGGACGGACGGACACACGACTTGGGGTATCACATAATACCTCGTCACTACATGTGGCGGGGTATAAAAAATGGCATTCATGGGCAAAATTTCATTGCTTTGAAATTGATACTACAAGGAAGTCTGAAAATCTGACAGAAAAAAATAACAAAACATGATTAGCAAACCTCCTTATTTGTAAAATCAAGTGCCCACTTTCTAAACGGTGATACCTGACAAGCTGTTGCCTTCACTTTACAGCCGTTGTTAACTTGTCATACAACAGTCCTTGGGTTATCCCCCTCAAAAATAATGTCTGGTATTTCTACATCTAATCCAAGATGGCCACCGATACTCCACATAGTTTAACATTGTATCCTATGAGAAAACTTATTCAAACATCTTCTCAAAAACCACTGAGCAAATTGAACAAACTTGGTCACAAAAGTCTTTGAGTGGAAAGAAGCAACCATGCCTTCAATTTAGCTCACCTCATTGCAAAGCATTGTCACATGTTAAGCATGTCAGGTAACAGGAATGGGCTTTATTACATGAATAGATTTTTCCTGTTTTCTGATTGGTCTTTAAGTCACTTTCAGGTCATGTTAAATCGTGATATTTCCACTTCTAGGGTTATACATTCTAAAAATAGACCAACATTGGTCATGCATAATGTGATAGTGCATGGTTTTACCCTAAAAATAGAAAATGAAAGTAGAATGAAACAATGACAAATTGTATTGTTCTGATAGCTCAATAAATTTATTTGTTTATTTTTAATTTCGCCAGTAATTGAATTCAATTTTTACTTTTTATCTTTTTGTGAAAATAAAAATATTTGTGAATTTTGAGAATTTTCATATTTCAAGTAAAAATATTGTGGTACTAAAGAAGTTTAGAGTGCCCATGCAGGTTTATTCATGTAATGAATCAATTACTGACTTTGTAATAAGTTGGCATCGTGATTTATCAACCCGCAAAAATGTATATTCACCTCACCTACGGCTCGGTGAATATTACATTTTATAGGGTTGATAAATCATGATAGCGACTTAACAAAGTCATTAATTGTATAATAATCATTCTTTTAAACAAGTTCATTCATGTGTAAAATGTAGGTCACAGTCTATATCAAAAGAATTCACTGCAGCTGTCATCCCAAAATGGATTATACATACCAATATGGTTGATGTGGGACAAATCAGTAAACAGAAACGGCTTTTAAATATTCTATCTAACCAAGTCAATCATGCATATAATGTAGGTCACAGTCAGCATCCGAAGAATGCATTGTTTTGTGATCCCAAAATGCATCATTCATACAATATGTCAGTTAGCAGGAATGGACTGTAACCATTCTACCTAACCAAGTCACTCATGTGTGAAATGTAGGTTACAGTCAGCATACAAAATGAATGGACTGTAACCATTCTACCTATCCAAGTCACTCATGTGTAAAATGTAGGTCACAGTCATCATACAAAACATGCATTGTTGTTGTCATGCCAAAATATATCATACATACCAGTATGGTTGATGTGTGACATGTCAGTAAGCAGGAACAGACTTGAACAATTTTATCTTACCATGTAGGTCACAGACAGCATCTGAAGCATGCATTGTTGTTGTTATCCCAAAATGCACAATGCAAAACAGTATGGTTGATGTGGGACATGACAGTGAGCAGGAATGGACTTTAACCATTCCTCCTTACCAATGCTAATGGTATAACATAAGCCCCTCTCACTTCATGAGGTGAGCTAAAAGTCATTTTTGCATGGCTATGACTGCCAGCAGGGAACAAAAATTAACATTGGACACTATGTGAAAACTTTTTAAGATCTTCTCTCTGAAACTACAGGATCAATTGACACCAAACTTGATCACAATATTCCTTGAATGGTCCTCTTCATAAATAGTGTCCAGCATGTCCATATTTAATCCAAGATGGAAGCCAGTGGGGAACAGAGTCTAACCCTATGGAAACAATTTCAAAGATATTTTTCTTCGAAACTACTGGGCCAATTGGCATCAAACATGACCAACATATTCTTGAGTGAACCCCTTTTAAAATTTATATCCATCATGTCTGCATCTAATCTAAGACGCTGTCACAATATTCCTTGGTTGGTCCCCTTCAAAATAAGTGTCCATCATGTCTGCATCTAATCTAAGACATTGTCACAATATTCCTTGGTTGCTCCCCTTCAAAGTAATGGTGTCCAGCATGTCTGCGTCTAAGCTAAGATGGCCAAAAAAAGGGAACACAGTTTAACATTGGACCCTAATGGAATACTTTCAAATATTTACTTCTCTGAAATCACTGGGTGAATTGGTACAAAACTTGATCACAATAGTCCTTGGCCTTTGACCTACTTTCTCCAAAATCAATAGCATTCCTCCCCTTCTGGTACCAAAAAATATATCCAAGTTTCATTTCAATTAGATGTAAACTTTTTGAGTTATCATCCGGAAAACCAATTTTTTCTGAAATTTTCAGTCTATTTTTAGTCACCGTCACCTTGACCTTTGACCTACTTTCTCCAAAATCCATAGGGTTCCTCCCCTCCTCGTACCCGACAATATATTTAAGTTTCATTTCAATTGGATGTAAACTTTTTGAGTTATCATCCGGAAACCAATATTAAAAGCCCGCCGTATCACCAAACCAATAGCTGAGTTCAACTTCATTGCAACTCGGCTAAAACTTGACAAAAAAAATAGCATAGAAGTCTAGCTCCTGAGTTTATCTCCAAAACTACATTATACATTGATCATTTGTGGGTCTTATAACAACTCTTAAACACCATACTCTAATGATGATTTAGGCTTAGTTTGCTTAACTTAATCATCTTAATAATAATGAAGTAGTTTCAGAGAAGGAAGATTGTTGAAAACAGTACACAACAGACCAATGATGGATGACCATTGGACACCGACAGCTAAAAAATGGCAATAGCTCACATGGCCTTTTTAGATCAGGTGAGCTTAGAACATATTATCTGACTTTTATTTAAATAAGACATTTTATTTAAATATAAAAATAATTTTCATGAATCATCCGCAATATCTTGATTCATGTTTTCTCTCGGTACAAATAATGCATCCATACGATTTCCACCTCCTGCAGTTTTTTTAACATATGCAACATGGTCTAACTGCTCACCAATTTTCTTTAACGTTGCTGCAAAAGAACCCTGCAAAGGAAATGAAATTTTCATTTACAATATCATGGTTATAAACTAGATTTACAACATGTACATGTATATAAAATTGTATCCTCATTGAAAAAATGTCTGAGGTACATGTATTTCAAAATAATATTTTCAACCAAAGATAACTAGACTTTATTCAATGGTCTGATTATTTGATAGAAATTAACTATTATTCATTTAATATTCTCTGTTGGCATTATCGGTTCAAGAAATTAACCTGTATAGATTGACAAAAGTATTACCATGTTGAATTTTTCCATTATCATGATATATTTTATATAGTTACACCTTACGTAAGTAAGCTGCATTCTGATTGGTTAAAAGCCATTGTATTTTTTGGTAAATACCCTTCACCCTGGTATTTTTCCTGGAGTCATCTGTGTGCTTTAATGATAGTGACATTCAGTGTAATAAAACAGATATATCATGAATGTGGGGGAATTTGCCAAAAATACAAGTGTTGGGTCTAAATATTCCTCGCCTTTTCGGCTCAGGAAATTTTTTTACCAACCCCCAACCTGTATTTTTGGCAAATACCCCTCCTTATCATGATATACCTGTTCATAATTACATCTTGTGTTAGTAAGCTGCATTCTGATTGGTTATGGTATTATTTGGCAAATACCCCTTCACTGAGACTATTGTTGTGGTACTTGTCCCTGAGTAATCTGTGCATTTCGATTATGAAGACAATTGGTAATGCTAATTTTTATCGTGAATATCAGGGTATTTGTCAATAAAGGGCTACGCAGAGCACAGTATAATATGACCGCAGCATGTTGACCACTGAAATTTGAACAAGTGTAATTTAAAGTGAGTACAAATGTATGGACATACTAAAGAGCTTGACACAATAATTAAATGGACACAATAAGGAGATTGAAAAAAATCCCATCGAAATCCGCGGAAAAATAAAAATTTTAGGTAATCTACAAATTTGCAGTTTTGGCCCCTTTGAAACCTCATAGCTCGGAAATGGTAAGAGCTACACGAAATCCTTTGCAAATAGTACCAAAGCTTAAAGCAAGAGGAATCCAAAGAAAAAGATCTCATCCAAATCCGATGAAAAATAAAAATTTATAGGCTATCTGCAAATATGCAGTTTGGCCCCTTTGACCCATTATAGCTCTGAAACTGTAAGAGCTACGCGAAATCTGTGGCAATACTACTGAAAGCTTATATCAAGAGGAATCCATAGAAAATCATCCCCCAATGAAAATAAAAATTTTAGGTAATCTGCAAATTTGCCCCGTTCGGTCCCTCATAGCTACAAAATGTAGGAAAGGAAACAAGTTACCAAAAATCTAATAGTAGAGCACTGTGTTAATTTTTCATAGCAAATCCATTGAAAAAAAATGCATAAAAATCAGACTAACAATGGAAAAAAAAATATTTTGTTGGATTCGCCCCTATTGGGCCCCCATTTATCTCGGGAACGGTACATGCTACATGAAAACCAGTCGCCCTGCTAATGATTGGAAATTTTCACGGGAGCACACTGAAAGAAACTCCATCAAAATCCAATTAATAAAAAAGATTCAACAGACAAATATGTGAAAACACCCATTTTCACCCCTTTGGCCCCTTTTTCAAATGTAGATGAAGCTAGTTAATTATTATTGTGTAATTAAATAGCTCGAGTTGATAACAAGCGATATACAAGCATCACTCATAATGAAACCTATAAGTCTATATAGGTATCATTTCCATAAGGAAAACAAGTACATAGCAGGGGAGGATCAAGGATTTAAAAGAAAACTGCATTTTCTAACATCAAATCTATGATTGACATATCACGTACATTCAAATTAAGATGGTTGGGGTGTCTAAAACTGTGCACCCATCTTGCGCATCTGATGAACATTTTAATTTACCATTAAAATGATGTTGGATTATTTTAAATAGTTCATTAATAATAGATCAAATGAAATAAGCAACATTTATGCTGCTAGCTTACAAAATATGTCACAATATGAAAAATTCTTAATTTATTAAGGGGAAATAATTCTTAAAAAATAATCAGGGGGAATCAAATTTTCATGATTTTCCCAGAAATATGGACAGTGACCCCTATTTTTTATTTTACATTTCCAAAGAGATTTCTTTAACATATTTTGTAATAAATTTTCATCAAAATCTATCCTTTTATTCCTACAAAATTTCTAAAATTGAATTTTCTCCCTATATAGACTACCGGTATATTAAAAATGTCAAAATCTTGTTGTTTTCGGAAGCCTCCTAGGGACATACAAGTTCTGTGACCCATTTATTTTTTATCAAAATTTTATAGTGAATAAGATAAACTATCAATCATAGAAAAATAAGAAAAATCTATCGTTTTGTTATTAGTCCCATGAACTACCTTAGGTACTGTAATTACTAAAATGTACTGACTAATTTACTCACTGGTATTTTTCCTTCCTGAAATTTAATTTCTATAGATGTTCCTTTCTGTAAAAATTTTATCATTTGTGCAGTTTTTGTCTCAAGATCATGTTCATCAATATTGCCTCTAATTACAAATTGTTTTACACTTTTTTTCTTTTCTTCCTTCTTTTCATTATTAAACGTAGTCGCAAGTTTATAAGAAGGAGGAATATTAACCGTCTTTCCTTGTAAACGAACCAGTTTAACACCTTCTTTTTTGGCATATTCTCTAGCTTCACTTAGTGTGAAGTTCCCAATGAACATGTCTTCAACAGAAAATAACTGAACATTGTCTGTTTCCTTAACTATCTTTACATTTGCAGGGACGATGTCTAATGGGTTATTATTTCCTGATTTCTGCCTCCTTTCTTTTGATTTGTCTTTATTACTTGTTGATTTGGTCCTAATGAAGATTAAATACTGTGCACATATGAATTCTTTATCAAATGAAGTACAGTTCTTCAAGCTTTTCACAACAGGAAAACTTGTCTTCGCAAAAATACCTGAAGTACTGAATAGCATAGAAACATTTTTCAAAGAGGGTTGCCAATGTGGAAAAGGTTTCTGCCTTACAGATAACACCAGACAACTAAGTCCAATTCTGTTCACGGTAGTAAATAACTTGGATGAAGAAAAAAGATTCATTCTTGATATCTACATAAATTTCTACGCTAATGTTTACTTATTGTTGATTTCATCATCAATTAGATTTCCCATTCCTGAAAAAAAATATATATATAAATTAAAAGAAAAAAAACCCCAAAAAACAAAATATGTAAATTAGTCTCCTTACCGGTTATCATAACTTGATAATCTATGTTCAGAGATGTTACAGCTAATGTAGTTTTTTGTTCCCTTTCAAACTTTAAATGTTTAATTTCTGTTCAAGATGTATACTACTGCAAATGTTCTGAGTATATTCCTACTTCATGTCCCATTTTATCACTTCTAAAAGTCCTTTATTCAATTTCTATACTACGAAGTTGCTACTTCTAGTCCAACTACAATGACATGCATTTTCCCTACTACAAAGCAATTTTCTGTTATTTCTAAGCAAAATTCATCAAACCAGTAATAATAACAGTTTTGCATAATGTTGCCATTTATTTGAATTTCCTCAATTCACCTTAGAAATCTTTTTTTTTTCTGTAAAACAGATCACAAAGTTTGTGTCAAACAATGTGAAAAGAATTTCAATTTTACAAGCCTTTCTCAAAGTCAAATTTGACATCTTTGAATAATATTAAAGCTTAGAATGTTCATCCATAGATTACTGAGGGTCAGCAGTTTCAACAAAAAATGTTACCTTAAATTTAGTTTGTAATCGCTTAAGAACATTGTATAATGGAAATAGTACATTGGTTTGGCATAAATGCAGTATAAGTATTTCATGGCACAAAATCATGAGGGAAATCCTCGTCATTAACATCATTGAACATACCTGCCAACTATCCATATGTATGGGGTTCCCCAATAAGTACATTGAATTTGAAATTTTTAGAGAGCAATTACTTCTCTCTTGCATAACAAAACATTGCTTTGATCAGGGAGCAATCGTTTGATTTTTATGGGGGAAAGGGGTGACATTTGATAATGGATATTTTTTTTATTGCAATCTTTGAGCCTGACTATTTTTTTCTCAGTGGAAGCAATCATGTCTTTTTTTTGTCCATGTCAGAGATTTGGTTCATATATGTTATCCTATGTTTTTTTCAGCCTTCTCCTATCCTGACATTGTTTTGTGTCAAATGTACTATTCTGCATTTGCTTTGTCATGAAGATTCTAAACAAGTGTGGACCCAAATTGATGTCTCGCTCGTCCCCACTTGGTCGCAAAATTTATGAAAAAACTCAAACTAACTAAATCAGATAACTTAACATGTTCTCTAGACTGTGAAATAAGGGTAACTGACAAAAGCAATATAGCAGACTGTCATTTATCATCCAAAACCAAAGTGTCAAATATCAGTGACCTACCACTGATAGATGATAGATAATGAAAAACCATACATGTTCACTAGACCATTTAAATGAGGTCAAGGGCAAAAGCCAAAGAGCAGGCTGTGGTGTTCCATCACAGACCAACCCACATACCAAACATTATTGACCTTTACAATAATAGATACATGTACTAGGAAACTAAACATGATCACTGGACCATGAAATTGAGGTCACAGACAAAAGCCATATAGCATAACTGTCATGTACTACTCAAGACCACCCTACATACCATATATCATTGACCTACCAATTATAGTTACTGTCAAACTAAACTAAGCACAAAAACTGAACATGTTCAATGAACTGTGAAATTGAGGTCACAGACAAAAGCCATATAGCAGATTGTCATGTACTACTCAAGACCAACCTATATACCAAACATCACTGGCCTATCAATTATATTTACTGAGAAAATGACCTAATCACAAAAACTTAACATGCTCACTAGACTGTGAAATTGAGGTAAAGGACAAAAGCAATAGGACAGACTGTCATGTACTAACTAAGACCAAGCTACATACCATATATCATTGACCTTCCACTTATAGTTACTGAGAAACTAAACTAAGCACACAAACTTAATATGTTCATTGAACCGTGAAATTGAGGTCACAGACAAAAGCCATATAGCATACTGCCATGAACTACTCAAGACCAACCTATTTACCAATTATCATTGACCTACCACTTATAGTTACTGACAAAATGACCTAATCACAAAAACTTAACATGCTCACTAGAACGTGAAATTGAGGTCAAGGACAAAAGCCATATGACAGACTGTCATGTACTACCTAAGACCAACCTACATACCAGTACCATATATCATTGACCTACCACTTATAGTTACTGAGAAACTAAACTAAGCACAAAAACTTATCATGTTCATTGGACCATGAAATTGAAATTCACAGACACAAGCCATATAGCAGACTGTCATGTACAACTCAAGACCAACCCATATACCAAGTATCATTGACCTACTACTTGTAGTTACTGAGAAACTGACCTAATCACAAAAACTAAACATCAAAGTTTATGCCATCGCTGTCATACTTTGTAGGCATTGGTCTCGCTTTCCGCGACTTTCGTCATGAAGATTCTAAAAAAAATGTGGACCCTAATTAATGTCTTGCTAATCTCTGCTTGGCTGCAAAATTGACGTGAAAACTCAAACTGACTTAATTAGAAAAACAAAACATTGAAAGCAGCTACAGCCTGCTAAGCTCACCTTATTGCACATGTCACAAATCAAACAAATCAGCAAACAGGAATAGACTATAATTATTCTTGCTAACAGATTCATTCATGCCTAAAATGAATGTCATGGAATACTTTCAAGACATTTGTTGCAGCTGTCATCCCAAAATGCATAATGCATACCAATATGGTTGATATGGGGCAGGTGAGTAAACAGGAATGAACTTTACCCATTCTACCTAACCAAGTCGCTCTTGTCTAAAATGTAGGTCACAGATAGCATCAAAAGCATACATTGCAGTTGTCTTCCCAATTTCCATCATACATTCCAATATTGTTGATTTGGGGCATGTCAGTAAGCGGGATTTGACTACCTAACCAAGTCTGCCATGTGTAAAATGTAGGTCATATACAGTATCTGAAGCATGCATTGCAGATGTCATCCAAAAATGCATTATACATACCAATATGCTGATGTGGGGCATGTCAATTAGTGGCAATATAGCAGACTGTCATGTCCTACCCAAGACCAACATACCATTAATTGGCCTACCATGAATAAGATACTGGGAAATACAAATATGTTCACTGGACCATGAAAATGAGGGTAAAAGCCAAATAGCAGGCTGTCATATTCTATCCAAAAACCAACCAACATACCAAATATTATTAACCTACCTGTACCATTAAAAGATACCAGGAAACTCAACATGGTCACTGGACCATGAAATTGAGGTCACACACAAAACCATAAAACAGACTGTCATGTACTACACGAGACCAACCCATATACCAAATATCATTGACCTACCATTAATACATAAACTGTGGACACAGGATATGTCTCGCCCGCCCCTTGCATCGTCTAAATTTGCACATGATCTACTGCAGCAGGAATAAAAATAAAATGTAATCTTTAACTGTGTTTACAATTTCCTTGGAAAAAAAATGATGTGATCACTCATGCATGGCTAAGGAGCCAGGGCCAACATCTGGGAGTGGAATCAGTATGTACTTCCCAAGATGCAACTGCATGTCAAATATCAAGTGCCTAGGACTACTGATATAGGCTGTATAAACCGCTTGTTAAAAACTTAATGTGATTGTTCATGCGTGACTAAGGGGTCAGGGCCACCATCCAGGCGTGGAATTAGAAAGTACTCCCCAAGATGCAACTGTATGTCAAATATCAAGTGCTTAGGACTACTGGTATAGGCTGTACAAACTGCTTGCTAAAAACTTAATGTGATCGTTCATGCGTGACTAAGGGGCCAGGGCCACCATCCCGGTATGGAATCGGTATGTACTCCCCAAGACGCAACTGCATGTCAAATATCAAGTGCCTAGGTATACTGGTATACCTGTACAAAATGCTTACTAAAAACTTAATGTGATTGTTCATGCGTGACTAAGGGGGCCAGGGCCGACATCTGGGCGTGGAATCGGAATGTACTCCCAAGATGCAACTGTATGTCAAATATCAAGTGCCTAGGACTACTGGTATAGGCTGTTCAAACTGCTTGCTAAAAACTTAATGTGATTGTTCATGCGTGACTAAGGGGTCAGGGCCACCATCCAGGCGTGGAATTAGAAAGTACTCCCCAAGATGCAACTGTATGTCAAATATCAAGTGCCTAGGACTACTGGTATAGGCTGTACAAACTGCTTGCTAAAAACTTAATGTGATCGTTCATGCGTGACTAAGGGGCCAGGGCCACCATCCCAGTATGGAATCGCTATGTACTCCCCAAGACGCAACTGCATGTCAAATATCAAGTGCCTAGGTATACTGGTATACCTGTACAAAATGCTTACTAAAAACTTAATGTGATTGTTCATGCGTGACTAAGGGGGCCAGGGCCGACATCTGGGCGTGGAATCGGAATGTACTCCCAAGATGCAACTGCATATCAAATATAAAGTGGCTAGGACTACTGGTATAGGCTGTACAAACTGCTTGCTAAAAACTTAATGTGATCGTTCATGCCTGACTAAGGGGTAAGGGCCAGGATCCAGGCGTGGAATTAGAATGTACTCCCCAAGACGCAACTGTATGTCAAATATCAAGTGCCTAGGACTACTGGTATAGGCTGTACAAACTGCTTGCTAAAAACTTAATGTGATCGTTCATGCGTGACTAAGGGGCCAGGGCCACCATCCGGGCAAGGAATCGGTATAACTACTCCCCAAGACGCAACTGCATGTCAAATATCAAGTGCCTATGACTACTGGTATAGGCTGTACAAACTGCTTGCTAAAAACTTAATGTGATCGTTTATGTGTGACTAAGGGGCCAGGGCCACAATCCAGGTGTGGAATTGTTATGTACTCCACAAGACGCAACTGCAGGTCAAATATCAAGTACCTAGGACTACTGGTATAGACTGTACAAACTGCTTGCTAAAAACTTAATGTGATCGTTTATGTGTGACTAAGGGGCCAGGGCCACAATCCAGGTGTGGAATTGTTATGTACTCCCCAAGACGCAACTGCATATCAAATATCAAGTGCCTAGGACTACTGGTATAGGCTGTACAAACTGCTTGCTTAAAACTTAATGTGATCGTTCATGCGTGACTAAGGGGCCAGGACCACCATCCAGGCGTGGAATCAGTATGTATTCCCGAAGACGCAACTGCAGGTCAAATATCAAGTGCCTAGGACTACTGGTATAGGCTGTACAAACTGCTTGCTAAAAAGTTAATGTGATCGTTCATGCGTGACTAAGGGGGCCAGGGCCACCATCCGGGCATGGATTCGGTATGTACTCCCCAAGACACAACTGCAGGTCAAATATCAAGTGCCTAGGACTACTGGTATAGGCTGTACAAACTGCTTGCTAAAAACTTAATGTAATCATTCATGCATGACTTAGGGGCCAGGGCCAACATCCGGGCATGGAATCAGAAGACGCAACTGTATGTCAAATATCAAGTGCCTAGGACTACTGGTATAGGCTGTACAAAGCTTGCTAAAAACTTAATGTGATCGTTCATGCATGACTAAGGGGCCAGGGCCACAATCTAAGTAAGGATTTCAGTTGTACCCATAATAATGCATCTGCACATCAAATACTATGGACCTACAACTAACATAAGCTTGTTAATTCACAATAGTTTGCAATTGTTGATGCCGACGCCGGAAATGCTATCCCTAAGTCTCGCTTCCGCAACTTTTTCGTCACGGGCGAGACAAAATAAGTTACTGAGCAACTGACCTGATCACAAACACTCAACATGATCACTAGAATGTGAAATTGAGGTCAACGACAAATTCAATGAGACAGGCTGTCATGTACTACCAAAGACCAACCTACAAACCAAATATCACTGACCTACCACTAAAACAAAAACCTAACATGCTCCCTAGACTGTGAAATTGCAGTTAAGGCAAAAGCCATATAGCAGATTGTCATGTACTACCCCAGACTAACCTACATATCTAATATCATTGACCTAACACTCATAATTACTGAGAAACTGATCTAATCACAATTAAAATCTTAAGTTTATGCTGCCACAACAATAATAAAGGGCTACGCCGAGCGCAGCATGATACGACCGCAGCATGTCGTCCACTGAAATTTGAATAAGTGTAATTTAAAGTGAGTATGGACATAGGAAAGAGCTTGACACAATAATTAGATGGACGCAATAAGGAGATTGACCAAGTAATTAGTTGGACACAAACTAGGGAAAATAAAAATTAGCCCTTATGACTCCTTATGATTCCTCTTTGACCCTCTATAGCTCAGAAACAGTAAGAGCTACGCCCAATCCATTGACATGATGCTGAAAGCTTATATCAAGAGAAATCAAAAGAAAAAAATCCCATCGAAATGCGATGAAAAATAAAAATTTAAGGTAAACTGTAAATTTACAATTTTGGCCCCCTTCGGCCCCTCATAGCTCGGGAACGGCAAGAGCTACGTCAAATGCGTTGAAATACTACTGAAAGCTTGCATCAAGTAGAATCCAAAGAAAAAAATCCCATCGAAATCCGACAAAAAATAAATTGTTTAGGTTATCTGTAAATTTACGATTTTGGCCCCTTCGGCCCCTCATAGCTCGGAAATGGTAAGAGCTACGCCAAATCCACTGACATATAACTGAAAGCTTACATAAATAGGAATCAAAGAATAAAATCCCATCGAAATTCGATGAAAAATAAAAATTTTAGGTTATCTGTAACTTTACAATTTTGGCCCCTTTCAGCCCCTCATAGCTTCGAAACGGTAACAGC
>MJUU01041462.1:23998-40131 GCA_002080025.1 Modiolus philippinarum
TCAAATGCGTTGAAATACTACTGAAAGCTTGCATCAAGTAGAATCCAAAGAAAAAAATCCCATCGAAATCCGACAAAAAATAAATTGTTTAGGTTATCTGTAAATTTACGATTTTGGCCCCCTTCGGCCCCTCATAGCTGGGTAAGGAAACAAGTTACCAAAAATCTAATAGTAGAGCGCTACGATAATTTTTCATTAGGAATCCTTTGGAAAAAATTGCATCAAAATCGGACTAAAAATAAAAAAATGAAATTTTTGAAATTTGCCCCTTTTGGGCCCCATTTATCTCGTGAACGGTACATGCCACGTGAAATCCGTTGGCATACTCCAGATTGGAAATTTTCTAAGGAGTTTACTGAAAGAAACCCCATCAAAATCCGATAAATAATAAAGATTCTACAGTCAAATATGTGAAAACAACTAATTTAACCCCTTTTGGCCCCTTATTCTAAAACGGGCGGGGCCAGGAACATAAAATTATAGCCCGGGCTAAAGCATGTGCCAAAAAACATCATACTAAAATTTGAAAATGATCTGTTCACTGGAACCAAAGTTATGCTGTCCACAGACACAAAAATACCCAATTTTACCCCTTTTTGGCCCCTTTTTCTGAAACGGGTGGGGCCATAAACCCGACATTAAAACCCGGGATAGCCATTATGCCAAGACACCACATACTGAAATTTGAAGATGATCCGTCTACTAGAAACAAAGTTATGCTGGCCACAGACGCCGACGCCGACGACTGCGCCATAACATAATACGACCGCAAAATTTTTGCGGTCGTATAAAAATTAAGATAGTGGAGTTGAACCTTGCCATTTCATCGGTTTTTCTGAAGTGTGATGGTGTTTTACAAGCAAACATGGTTCCTTGAGCTTGTGGAGAGTTTTATAATTATCAACAAGCATATTTTGACCCATCTTTTTCAGAATTACAATGTTAGAGCCGGTGTCCGCACACCACCGACCTGTAGATGATAAAGCCACTTTTGGCAAACACAAAACACTGTGTCATCAAGTTTACTTTTAATATTTGAAGAAAAGAAAAAACAAGATGTGTTTGTGAAACACTACATATGCCCCCAGATTCCGATTTTTACCCCTTTTTGACCCCTATGACCTTGACATTTGACCTAATTTTTTTTTTGCATATTTATGTTCCTCTTGACTAGACCTTTACACTTGCCAAGTATCAAAAGTCTACCTTATATAGTTCAAAAGTTATAGCCAAGGTTAAAGTTTCGGACGCACAGACACAGACAGACAGACAGACAGACAGACAGGACAAAAACAATATGCCCCCCAATCCTCGATCTGGGGGCATAAAAATACAAATTTTGGCAGAAAATTGCGTAATTTACCCCAAGAGGCATAAAACAGCTAATCTGTTTAACCCTACTTTTGTTCTGAACCCCCTTTTTCGAGTATTTTGTAATTTTAATACACAAATTTGCGTCATTAAATCAACAAAATTATAAATTTCCTTGATCACATGGTCGTTTTGTAAAATCTGTCTTTTTAACATTCCTATGTTGGGTTTTCCAGGTCATGCCCGGACACACCGGCCAATACAATGTTTACTCCAAAATGGGTCAAGCTGTGATCAGGACCCCATATCACATAGTACATACCAATTTTCTAATATATTCTCAAAAGTTTTATACTCAAGCATTTAAAGGGAATATCTGCATTTAAGTTGTCCACTTTAAAACTTTGTAAATCTGACGAATTAGTCTAATGGTGCGTGGACACACCAGCCTGCTCTGTACATTCAATCTTATTGTTTTCTGTTTCAAGATAGTGATTCTAGAGTTATTAGTCTGCCTGTATTAGGTTTATTTGCATCTTCATTATACTAATATAAGTAACCAGATAGAGAAAGGGGAGGTTTGGTACATGGGTGTAGCGTTGCTCGACGATTAGCAAAGAATTTCGCTTAAACCTGTTCTAGGGCCGTCTTGAACTTACTATGAGGTATGAGCAAAGCTCATTGTTGAAGGCCTCATGGTGACTTCAAGATGAAGAACAACAAAAAAAGCATTGTTCCTTTGCTTGTTTTTTACCATGTATTTGTAGAGACTTTGTCTCATGTGCATTTACTACATATCCTTTTACTCACCATCATAAACCAGATTAACCTTATACTGCTATATATATAGCTTTTGCTTGTGCTGGTACCAAGTCTGGTTATCCCGTCTTCCTATTGTTACTTATGTTTCTCTGGTCTGTTATGTGTTTTTTTTCTAGTGCAGTTCCCTTGTGGATTGTGGCATGTGATTGTAGGCCAGTTGTAATCACCCTATCATCATCAAACCCAAAAGCCAAAAGGGATCAAGCCAACCCAACACTACAGGCACTTGTTTCTCGACATGTTTTATGAAAGGGAAAAGTAATTTCTGGTAACCATTCAACAAACAAGAATGAAGTGCATGTGTGCCATCCATATCATTATGATTCTTAAAAACAAAGGGTGTTGAATCAAGGCAAGTAATCTTAAGTTCAAGAAAACATTCTGAGAAGATGTATTTGAGGTTGTTACGCTTTATAAAGCCGGTGAAATGAACTGCTTGCATATACACTATTTGTATGTGAACTTGTAATAATACTTTTTCTTTACTTCTTGTGATTGACATTGTGCAGGCAACCCAAGACAATTTTCGAACACAACCATAATTATTTTCGGAGACTTTATTTCTATCGGGTATGAATATAAAAATTGATTAAAATATTTCTTATTAAAATTAAGGACACATTTTACAATAGTACATTTAATAAGTTAAATCGAATGTATTCTTCATCATCATACGAAACTACGATTGTAAAGTATGGCCACTGCCGGAGTGGCAGCTCAACAAAATTCGACAGAAGATGACGAAGCGTGGCTTTATGGGGGTAAAATATTTATGTTTGCAATTACTTGTGCATGGGATTAGCCACAAAAATGTCAATATCTTAGACAGAAGTAGCTTTGTGTCAATGTGTACCACAAACTGTTCAAACTCAATGAAGATTTTCCAGATTGGGAATCCTTGCCACTAAGAAAAAGTCAGTACCCCCACCCATCTCACATGATCTGTGGAAGAGATTGGAATTCCAGACAATTTTTATTGCCCCAAAACCCTGCGGAAGAGCCTAAATTTCCAGACTTTTTGAAAACATTCAAATGATTTGGGTTGCTTATAATGCTTATATGAGTGAATATTCAGAACAAAATCCCAAAAGTTCTATCATGCATTCACCTGTTCTCCGTAGTTTGTGCCATTCGATTTTGACATATATAACAAATTTTGAACATGTCATTTGTTCGTGAGAAAATTTCCAAAAGAACATCACTTCGTTCAGTGACAGCAAAGATTTATAATAGAAGGATAAGCAACTCGTGCACAATCCATTATGCATTTTAAAATCTATGACGGGAATTTTAATATGCATTCACTTTGCAGCTAACTGCTTGCAAAGTTGTGAATGGATTATGATAAAATGATGTTTTCCTGAGAGCTGACACATTTTTACATTGTTAGAGTAAATTTTGTTTCATTATAGCAAGTACTTTCTTCAATACATGCGATTGAAGTTTGCAATCAAAACATTTTCATTGATATTTTTTGTCAATTCCGGTTTACATTTGGTAAAAATGGACCACAGTTTTGCACCTAAAGGCTTTAAAAGTAGTTACCAGAATATCACAAAATTGATATTTTCGTAAAGTGTGACATTTACTGCATTGCTGGAACAATTTTTGTGATAATCATTAATATATTTATGATGTTTTAATGCTTTAAAGATAGTGTTCCAAAAATTGACAAAATATCATATCCGGCGATATATTTCCAATTTATAGGGAGTTGCTTATCCTTCTCATTATACATCCTTGGTGACAGAAAGAAAAAAGACCATATTTACGTACATGTAACAAGGTTTATAATTCTTATTCTTCTTTGGATATACAGTTTTCCATCAGGATTGATGATTATAAACTGCAAGTACATGATTTAATTATAGGGAGTCATTATAAAATGTAATATAATAAAAGTATCAAAAATTTACTGAACATTGGCTGTAGATTTTGAGAACAACTGGTGTTAATTGTTAATATAATTGTCATATTTTTCCATGCTTTTTACTACTCCTAGTTTTCCTGCAACTTTGGTGGATTTTATATCAAAAACCAATATTGGCAGATGTAAACAATTTCGTACTTAAACATGTTAATATTGATCTGCAATTAATTCCCAAAAGTATAAATATATTGCTGACATGGCTGAAGCCATTGCAGAAAAAAACATGGAATGCTATTTAAGTCATTTCTTATCAATTTATATTCAATGAAGGGATGATTTCTTTTGTTTGCTGGTTGTAATAACCATGATTACCTATAATGATGTGTATTTTTGCATACATAAATCTTCAAACAATGACAGTAGATACGGAAAGGACATAGATTCCAAGAATAATTCATAAAGAAATAAATAGCTAAATAAACGAATAAATACAGCAAAACATATAAATAAAAAATAAAAACACACAAAAATAATCAAATATAAAAAGTAATAAAGCAAAAAAAAATATTACTGCGCCAGAATTGATTAATTATTGTTAAAAAAATTACATGGATTCGATGTTACTAAACATCATACTATTTTATTGGTAAATTTGCCCTCCATATTACATACCTATCGAGAACTGCTGATGTAAAACGTGTTATGTCTAAAACTAGGTCGTTGGGAAAAGTTTCAATTCTGTGTATTTACTGAACGCTATCCTGTCATTTTTGACAAGTATAATGTGCAACATCTAACAAGCAGGGCTCACCACACTTAGAAAGAACAAGAACACTTGAAATCTCATTAGGGTACAGATAGACTTCAGCCCATGACAAGAAGACTTGTTTAAGCATATCCACAACTGAATTTACAAGTCTTTTGTATTTTATTTACATATACACTAATTCTGAGTTTTCTAATTTTGTTATAGAATTGTTGCATATATGCTGCAGATGCGCAATAAGCTTTCAGATTTTTGATATTGGTCTTGGTGCAAACAAGAGGCCCAAGATGTCTGTTTTGTATATGTGAGCTTGTCAGTAGAACTCCTCCTACATATTTGGATTTAGTGTTATAATTTTGTTATAGAACTGTTGCATATATGTTGCAGATGCGCAATAAGCTTTCAGATTTTTGATATTGGTCTTGGTGCAAACAAGAGGCCCAAGATGTCTATTTTATATATGTGAGCTTTTCAGTGGAACTCCTCCTTCATTTTTGGGTTTAGTGTTTTAATTTTGTGATAGAATTGTTGCATATAGTCTGCAGATGTACAATAAAGTTTCAGAATTTTGATTCCGGTTCCGACTTTGGTAAATTTCCTGAAAGTCTCAAAGACCACTTATTTCTTGGAATTCTACCTAGCAACCATACATGTAGTAATTTGTTCAATTAGGACTAACATTTTCACCAATTGAATTTTCAAAAATGTTTGATTCCAATTTTGGTAAATTTCCTGAAAGTGTCAAAGACCACTTATTTTTTGGAATTTTACCTAGCAACCATATTGTTAGGACTTGTTTATATTAGGGCAATCATTTTCACCAATTGGATCTACAAAATAATTGATTCCAAATTTGGTAAATTTCATGAAAGTCTCAAAGACCACTCATTTTTGGAAATTCTACCTAGCAACCCTATATCCTTGTATATTTTCTTAGTAAAAGTAGTGACTATCAATAATTTGATTTTAAAAATGTTGAGGAAAATTACCCCAAGGGTCAATAACGACTGTTTTTGGTGTCAAACAGGTGAGTGCGGGGATTGCCATCTTTTCTGATGGCACCACTTCTAGTTTAGTCTTGATTTCAAAACCATGAGATGATATTAACAATGTTTTAAGCTTTGCAGAACTCTGGAATCAGCTTTAGAAATCTTATCAGTTTACTTCCTTGTTACCGGAAATAGACAGGACTGTAATTAGAAGCGTCTAAATGCTAAGCGACTTGAAATTGCTCTTGAGAGCAACTTTAGGTAACTAAAAGCACAACAGGGCTACTTAATCCCCCTCATTTCCCAGTTTGGTGAGCCCTGGTCCAATTTCATGTCAGCCAGGCTTTTCATCAGTCTGGCCTTTAACCTTATATCTTATTTTCTGTATGTGATTTATCAGGTTAACTTTTGACGTACATTTTTTGTACATCACCTGCATGTATAATAAGGGGTATAATTAAAGAGGGCCTGTACTTGTTCAGAAGTAAGACCTACTAAGTATTTTAACAGGTCACATGTCCATATATCTATATATTTTGATCGGTCAGAAGTACATGTTGTAACTCTCACTAATTTTGCTTCATTCTAAATTATTTTAACATGCTTCCATCCTATCATGGTCAGTTAGTTTAGCCATTCATTTTTTCCCGTTTTCATGTTCCTAAACCAATATGACAAAGTACATGTTAATACTCCTAAGTGGAGGTGTGCTTTGTATTTAAAAGTTAACCTGGTTAAACTGCAGTGCTCAGAATGGAAAAAAAATATATACATGATATAGTTGTACTGGTGGATAATCGAGCATATTCAACAAAAAGTCAACAAAGCAATTTGTGTTACAGACTTGAATAGAAGAGCATTCATCTATCTCCATAATTTTCGAAAATATATTCCAAGCATTGGGAAGACCTCATTTAGAGTATGCTGCAGAGGTTTTGCCCCCCCCCCATACAAAGCACAAGATATAGAAACCATAGAAAATATGGAGAAAAGGGCAACCAAAAAATACCAATATTAAAAAACCTTGATTGTCCTGATAAACTGAGGATGTTAAAAATGCCAGTCTTAAATTGCATACCATTGAAATGATTAAAACATTTAAAATTATCATGGGAATGTACAATAAGGAAGTTACCACTGGTATCATAGAAATGGTCCACAGCCCTAGAACCAGGGGCCACAGCAACAAAAATTAGAAATAAAGTAAAACAAATTTTGTTAAATACTCCTTCACCAATAGAGTCATAGAAATAATGAACAATCTACCAAAATCCCTATTAAATTGAAGCCAAAGATTTGAGACCATTTTAAACCTTACTTTACAATTATTAGGAACACCAAGATGTGAAATTCTTTGCTAAAGCTGACTGGAAGTCACAAGGACACAAATACATTTTCATGGAACATGTTAGAAATTGAATGAAATAGAGTCAGACTAAGTGGCTGTGGAGCCTAACCTAACATATCTTGAGTGGGGAAAGGTTATGTTCCCCCAGGTCATTACAGATTGATATACAAAAGTATTGTTAGACAATTCAAAAGGACCATTATTGTTTAGATTAGTTAACAATAGCAAGGCTCCAAAATTTTTTCACAATATATGTTGGTCTGGTATTGAACAACTTTATCACATTACAGTTTAATGAAATTGCTACATTGGTTATACAATAGGAACAGGTAGACTGTTAAGTTCATAGACAAGGTACAATAAACACATACATAAAATATTGCTTTCTTTAAAATATACATTGTGTACATGTAAATTTATCTAGAATATTAGATGGGTCTTCTTTTTCCCTTCCCTACCCTTACAGCATAGTCTGTACATACTAAATCTGGTCTGATATGCATTTTATATAGTACATGTATTCGTAATTTGAATATTGATTATTTTGTATATTACACATGTATTATAAGTAGAAGCATTTATTCAGTTAAATAGTCAAAATTCATATATATTTTGAATTTGCACCATATATGTAATACTTGAATAGTCAGATTTAAAATGTGGAAAATTTGAAAAAAAGATCCAAATTATATGAAATTGTTCAACAAAAACTGTGATGAAATGTGATTATGCTGAGAAAAAATGCAGTTTTATGTACATTAAAAATGCAACTTTAGGCTGCAACTTGTCCAAAATTTATTGAAATTGTTTAAAATTGCCATTGATTCGAAACCAAATTTACCTTTATATCTCAAATAAAAAAGTTCCCTAGCCTGTGTTCTGGGCACACATAAAAAGGTCAGTTTTCCATTTCTTGGCCCATCTGTGGGTTTTTACGCCACACCTTAGATAGTAGGGGGGCATTTAGTGTTTGGGTTGTCCGTCCGCACGTTTGTCTGTCCCAAGGTAGGTTTACCTACAGGTTTAAGTTTTTTTTTCTGGGAAGGATGTATTCCATTATCATGAAAATTTATATAAATACACATTAGCATCTAATCAAACAAAAATCATAATAAAATTTTACCCATGCAAAACTTTTTATAAATACTCCTTAAGGGGAGATCTTTGTCTTTAATATTTTCAGGGGGAGATATATCATTTTGTCCATACTTGTATTGTGTCCACATTTTTACTGTGTCCACAACTTTATTGGGTCCACACACACTTAAATTTACACTTGCCATATTGATTCAGGGTTCAATTAGCGAGGGGTATACCTGGCTGCCATTCGGCGACAGCTCTAGTTTTTGTCTAATTAAACAAAATTCATAATAAAATTTTACCCATGCAACCAACTTCACGCTTCACTGATCACGGGAAAAAAAGCACAATAGTATTAGGTTTACCCACAGGTTGAATTTATTTTTCTGTGAAGGATGTATGCTATTATCATTAAACTTTACATAAATATACATTAGCATCAAATTAAAAAAAAAATCATAATAACATTTCACCCATGCAATCAACTTCATGCTTCACTGATTATGGTTAAAAAGAGGTTTACCCTCAGGTTGGAAGTTTTTTTTTCTGTGAAGGATGTATGCTATTACCATTTAACTTTACATAAATACACATTTAACATCTAATTAAACAAAAATCATAATAGAAATTGATCCATGCTACCAACTTCATGCTTCAGTGATCATGGAAAAGATGGGGGTAGTATGAGGTTTACCCTCAGTTTGAAGTTTTTTTTCTTTGTGAAGGGTGTATGCTATTATCATTACACATGATATAGATACACATTAGGATATAAATGAATAAAAAAATATTATATGAATATTTACCCATGCAACCAACTTCATGCTTCACTGGTCATGGAAAAAGGGGGATAGTTTAAGGTTTATCCATACACATGTAGGTTTAAGTTTCTTTTCTGTGAAGGATGTATGCTATTATCATTGAATTTTATTAAATAATAAGCAGTGTATAATTAAACTAAAATCATAATAAGACTATATCCATGCAACCAACTTCATGCTTTACTGATCACCAAATATACCATTCTTCAAAAGAGATGTGATTTTTGGAATTTGGAAGGGGAGATAATTCACCTTTGAATATTTTCTGGAAAAAAGGGGGGGAAATGAACCTTGTCAGCGCATGTACTCCTAAATGACTGCTTGGATTTTGATGAAATGTTACAGTTGTAGTACACTATCTGAAGACGTGCAAGAAGTTATATATTTGGTGCTGGAAATTTTGAATGGGAGATAATTTGTCTTTGAATATTTTCTGGAAAAAGGGGATGAACCTTGTCACAGCATGCTCTCTTAAACAGCTGCTTGGATTCTGATGAAATGTTACACAGTTGTAGTTCACCACCTGAAGATGTGCATGAAGTTATATATTTGGTGCTAGAAATTTGTATTGGAGATAATTCGTCTTTGAATATTTTCTGGAAAAAAGGGGGGATGAATCTTGTCAGAGCATGCTCTCTTAAATGGCTGCTTGGATTTTGATGAAATGTTACACAGTTGTAGTACACCACCCGAAGATATGCCTGAAGTAATATGGTTGCTGTCTGAAATTTTGATGGGGAGATATTTTTAAGAAAAAAGGGGGAGGTATATCATTTTGTCCATACTTGTATTGTGTCCACAACTGTATTGTGTCCACACACATTTAAATTTACACTTGCTATATTGATTCAGGGTTCAATTATCGGGGAATATACCTGGCTGCCATTCAGTGACAGCTCTAGTTTGTTTTATTATGTACATGTATGTACCTTGCATACGGCGTGGTTGGTAAAAAACCTAGAATTCGAATGCAAATATTTTTTAAGTTTATCTCCTCATTTTAATAATTGATAACTTTTGATTATACATGTACATGTATTTGTATTTTTCAGATGACAATAAAGAACAACCAGCAAAAACTAGTGGGTAAGTAATCTACATTTCACAGAATTGAGAAAACGTACTGAGAATTCAATACATTAGAACAATGGATTTATATCTAGTAAGTGAAGAAATAAATATGTAGTGCTGTCTAGATCCATATTTTGTTGCAAATGAATGTAATAACAAAATTACAAAACAGAACTGTCAAGAGCTGAAATCCAAAAGGGCAAAAAGACAAAGCAAAAGTAGCAGAAATATTGTCAAGCCCAATGGTCCTGACAGGCTGACTTTGTATTGGCATTTCAAAAGTTACATGGAATTTGTTAACAAAGATATCCATAAATTGGACTCTTTTTTTTATCCCCTCGCCCAATGAAGTTGGGGAGGGGATAAAGCGTTTTACCCGTTCGTCCGTTCGAACTTAAGACCATATATCTTTTGAATAACAAGTCGTAGATGGACAATGTTTTGTCCATGGATGCATCTTGAGGAGAACTTGAGGTAGATATATAGAATAGGTGGATTTGACCTACATTTTATGCATGAGTGACTCAGGTTAAAGTTTTTGTAAGAGCCCAGATCTGGGATACTACAACTTGTAGAGGAATAATATTTTGTATGTAGATGCGTCTTGTAAAGTTACGAAGATCCAGATAAAAATTAGGTCACTTTGACTTACATTTCATGCATGAGTGACTTAGGTTAAAGTTTTTGTAAGAGTCCAGATCTGGGAT
Organism: Modiolus philippinarum; assembly: GCA_002080025.1. Classification (NCBI taxonomy): domain Eukaryota; kingdom Metazoa; phylum Mollusca; class Bivalvia; order Mytilida; family Modiolidae; genus Modiolus; species Modiolus philippinarum. The sequence goes on from MJUU01041462.1 coordinate 34,784, forward strand.
ACTATAAGTCGTAGAGGAATAATATTTTGTATGTTGATGCATCTTGGAAAGTTAGGAAGCTCCAGGTAAAAATTAGGTCACTTTGACCTACATTTCATGCATAATTGACTCAGGGCTCACCACACTTCAAAAGAACAGGGAGACTTGAAGTCTCCCTGAGGGTAGAAATAGGGAGACTTCAGGTCATGACAGGGAGACTTGTTTGCACGTATCCGTAACTGAATTTTCAAGACTTTTTTATTTGATTTACATATACACTTATTCAACAATGGCAAGAAATCAGTTTTAATCATTAATATACCATTGATATTTCAAGATCTACAATGTAAATTTTATATAAAAAAATATATGATTTTAGCTACATATCAATTTTATGTTTCTTTCACCCAAAAGCATATGGTTGGAGGTGCTCCTGCATTTAGGTTAGATTTACATGACAAAAATTTTCTTTTATTTATCCTCTTTAGTAAATGGGTAGTTTATCACTCAGTTGCTCAAGAGACAGTTGCAATTGCTAATCTGCTTTATTCTTTTTTGAATGGTTCTCCAAATATGAAAGGGATATAAATAGATTGTTTACGTTTGTGGACATTCTTTAAATAGACCACTTCCGGTTTGAACTGTAGTTGAAACGTAAATATTTAGGACAATTCCCAATGAATTTTTTTATAAATGTATACTACAAAGTCAATTAGTCTTGATTTTAAAACCATGAGATGATGTAAACAATCTTTGAGCTTTGCAAACACAGGAATAAGCATTAGAAATCTTATCAATTTACTTCCTTGTTACCAGAAATAGAAAGGGTTATAATTAGAAGTGTCAAAATGATCAAGCGACTTGAAATCGCTTTTGGGAGCAACTTAAGGCGACTTGAGGCACAACAGGGCGACTTAATCGCCCTAATCGCCCAGTTTGGTGAGCCCTGTGACTTAGGTTAAAGTTTTTGTAAGAGTCCAGATCAGGGATACTACAACTCGTAGAGGAATAATATTTTGTATGTAGATGCGTCTTGGAAAGTTATAAAGCTCCAGGTAAAAATTAGGTCACTTTGACCTACATTTCATGCATGAGTGACTTAGGTCAAAGTTTTTGTACGAGTCCATATCTGGGATACTACAAGTTATAGAAGAATAATATTTTGTATGTAGATGCATCTTGTAAAGTTAGGAAGCTCCAGATAAAGATTAGGTCACTTTGACCTACATTTCATACATGAGTGACATAGGTTTAAGTTTTTGTAAGAGTCCAGATCTAGGATACTACAACTTGTAGAGGAATAATATTTTGTATGTAGAGGTGTCTTGTAAAGTTAGGAAGCTCCAGATGAAAATTGAGTCACTTTGACCTACATTTCATGCATGAGTGACTTAGGTTAAAGTTTGTGTTACAGCTTGGATTTTAGATTCTACAACTCGTAGAAGAATAATATTTTGTATGTAGATGCATCTTGTAAAGTTACAAAGCTCCAGATAAAAATAAGGTTACTTTGACCTACATTTCATGCATGAGTGACTTAGGATAAAGTTTGTGTTACAGTCTGGATTTTAGATACTACTTAACTACAACTTGCAGAAGATTAATCTTTCATTAGTAGATGCATATATACTTTAGGTATGAGGCTCCTGGTTGAAATAAGGTCACAACATTTCTTGTATGACTGGCTCAGATTTAAGTAACAAGCCAGATCTTGAATAGTACAACTACCTTGAGTGCTTATACTAGACAAACATTCAATAAACGGGTGAGGGGATTAGCTGTCGTTTCCGACTGCCCCTCCTCTTGTTATGTTCTGTTTTAACATTTCAGTGGTTTATTTTGTGTACCGGTATTCATGAATACAGTTGTACTTAATTTCTTTTTAGCTCACCTCACGAATTGAGGGGGGCTTATGTGATACCCCTAGCGTCAGCGTCGGCGTCTGCATCCGGTTAGGAAGAATGGTTAAGGTCCATTCCTGCTTACTGACATGCCCCACATCAACCATATTGGTATGCCTGATGCATTATGGGAAGACGACTGGAATTCATGCTTCGGATGCTGTCTCTGACCTACATTTTACGCATGAGCGACTTGGTTAGGTAGAATGGTTAAAGTCCATTCCTGCTTACTGACATGGCCCACATCAACCATACTGGTATGTATGATGCGTTTTGGGATGACAACAACAATGCATGCTTCTGATGCTGTCTCTGACCTACATGTGAAGCATTAGCGACTTGGTTAGGTAGAATGGTTAAAGTCCATTCCCGCTTACTGACATGACCCAGATCAACCATACTAGTATGTATGATGCGTTTTGGGATGACTACTACAGTGCATGCTTCGGATGCTGTCTCTGACCTACATGTTACGCATGAGCGACTTGCTTAGGTAGAATGGTTAAAGTCCATTCCCGCTTACTGAGATGGCCCACATCAACCATATTGGTATATATGATGCATTTTGGGATGAAGACTGAAATGCATGCTTCAGATGCTGTCTCTGACCTACATTTTACGCATGACTGAATCTGTTTAAGCGAATGATTATAGTCCATTCCTGTTTACTGACATGTGCAACATGTGACAATGCTGTGCAATGAGGTGAGCTTAGCAGGCTGTGGCTGCTTTCTATGTTTTACTCTGTTCTATGACTTTGTTGGTAGATTTTCACATGTTACATGGCCATTTTAGCACAGTTGGGCTTTACCTTATATTGCCATTCACATGTTAAAGGTTCATTATAATCAGGTTGTACTTATGGCAAGCAAAATTAACCAAAACTTAAGTAAACTGGGTTTATCGCAGGAAAACCCGGTTTATCAGGTTGGTAATCCTGGTTTACCTCAGAAAACCCCCATTACCGACCGGTAATATTGGTTTTCAACATTTAATGCATGTTAACCTCCGCTTCCTATGAGTTTTTATTGCTAAACCTACTGTACTGGTCGGTAAAGTGTGTTTTCCTGCATGGAATTCACAAAACCTAGGAAAACCAGGTTTATCAACCGCTAATCCTAGTTTACCTAAAAAAACTCCAATTACCTATCGGTAATGGGGGTTTCCGTAAATAAATACATGTTAACCTTCGCTTCCTTTAAGTTTTTTAACCTAAACCTACTTTAGCGACCGGTAAAGTAGGTTTTACTGCGCGGAATTCACCAAAAGTAGGAAAACCAGGATTATCGATCGGTAATCCTGGTTTACTGACCAAAACCATAATTACCGATTACCTTATATGATTGGCTAAAGAATTTTGGATATAACCAGTCAAAAAAATAGATTTAGTATTGAAATCATTATTTGTTTATTTTAATTATTTTTTTATAGCATCTGGTCTATTTATTTATAAAAAGAGTATTTTTGAGATTTAAATCTTGAAAAAAAAATAGAAAGAAACATTTTCTGAATACGTTCGATCAACTGTTTCTAATATTTTCCTAATGTAAACATATTTTATTAGTAAATTCGTCAAAACATTTATAATATTTTTAATATTATATATTTAATATTTTAATATATTTTTTAATGATACAGAATTATATTTCTACTATTCAAAAGTTTATTGGGGGCAATAAAACTGCTGATTCGAAAGGACATTTCCTGTTTACAAGTCCGTAGAAATCTGATTAACTTGTGAGACATCACTTATTTTACAGGTACATGTACTAAGAGTAATATCCTTCATAAATAGATGTATATTAAATATATTCTACTAATTGAAATTCATTTGAATTATAAAAAATAAACCTGACCATTTGATGTTACGATTTTTTATATTGAAAATCAGTTTTAATTATATATTATATAAATAAACAATGAAATGACATAGAATGACTGCATATAAAGTGCATTTTTATATTTAAAAATGTTTCCCAAATTAAAAAAAAAATTATGACTTTCTTTTTTATAATGAAATGCGTTTTAATTTATTTCCTAATATTAAATATTATTACTTAAAATCCATTTTTTTCAATAATATTTTTTAATCTATATTTTTCTAATTTTGATAAATAGATAAAATGTCATAAAGATATCAAAATAAAATTTTCCATTCTCTTATCTATTTTTTATTAGTTACATCTTTTTTTGTATTCTTTATTATTATGAAATATTTTTTTAAATAATACAGAAAAATATTTCCTATTTATTTTTTTTCAAGATCTAAATTTCAAAAATATTCTTTTTATAAATTAATAGACAAATTGATTTAAAAAATAATTAAAATAATCAAATAATGATTTCAATACTAAATCTATTTTTTTTGATTGGTTACATAAAAAATTCTTTAGCCAATCATATAAGCTAATCAGTAATTGGGATTTTGGTCGGTAAACTAGGATTACCTACCGATAAACCTGGTTTTCCTACTTTTGGTTAATTCCGCGCTGTAAAACCTACTTTACTGCTCGGTAAAGTAGGATTAGCAATAAAAACTCATAGGAAGCATGTATTTAATTTTGGAATCTTCCATTACCGCTCGGTAATGGGGGTTGTTTGGAGGTAAACCAGGATTACCGGCTGATAAACCTGGTTTTCCTAGGTTTTTGTTAATTTAGCACAGGAAAACCCACTTTACCGACCGGTAAAGTAGGTTAAGCAATAAAAACTCATTGGAAGTGGAGGTTAACATGTATTAAATGTTGAAAACCCACATTACGGATCGGTAATGGGGGTTTTCTGAGCTAAACCAGGTGTACCAACCCGATAAACCGGGTTTTCCTGTGGTAAACCCGGTTTACCTAAGTTATGATTAATTTCGCGTGCCATATGTACTGAAGTTTATTTTGATTAACACGTGTAGGACATTTGTAGTTGTACTGATATATCATTTGTTTTACACATGTTTCAGGGCCACTAAATCACACAGTAGATCTGATAAAAAAGATGACAGAGAAGCAGGAGAGTTGGTATGTTGTGTGGGTCATTCAGTAGGGGGAAATCGTGATATTTCGATCAGTCAAGTTCAATGGCTTAAATATATATAACCTGTTAACTGCCCAGGAATGTTGTTAATGCTTGTAGAGACATATTATTTGGATACCAGTTGCTAATAACTATCGCAATGCCACTATTATTTACCAATCACTGTAACCGAAGAAAAATGACCAAAATGAACAGTAAGTGATTCCTCTAATTTCGATCAACTTTCGTCTAATTTCAATCACATTGTCTGGTTATTTCTATCACCCTTTTAGAACTCTGACTTACATTACCACAACAGCTAGATTTTAGGGATGTTTATCACTGATTTATTAGACATGTCTGGTTCATCAATCTAGCATGAGACTTGCACTTTTTAGCTCACCTGGCTAAAGCCAGGGTGAGCTTTTGCCATCACTTGGCGTCCGTCGTCCGTCGTCCGTC
>MJUU01041462.1:67957-97691 GCA_002080025.1 Modiolus philippinarum
CTCTGAAACCACTGAAGCAAATTCAACCAAACTTTACAGGAATGATGTATGAAAGGTCCTTTACAAAGATTGCTTATTTCCTTGCTATCAGATGAAAAACATGGCCGCCACCTCAGAACTTAGGTTTAACATTGGACCCTATGGGAAAATTCACATTTTCTTCTTCTGCTCTGAAACCGCTGAAGCAATTTCAACCAAACTTTACAAGAATGAAGGTCCTAAACAAAGATTGCTGATTTCATTTGGATCCAATAAAAAACATGGCCGCCAGCACAGAACATAGTTTATTTTGGCCCTATGGGAAATTCACATAAAAAACATGGCCATCATGCAGAACATCGAAAACCCTGCTTCAGCATTTTGTCAGGTGAGGGATACAGGCTCAGAGTCTGAGCCTCTAGTTAATTTTTTCTTGAAAAACTATTACAGATAGAGGTTAAGTTTCAATTGCAAAAATGTTCAGCATGTCAAGATCTACTTACATGGAAATTTTGAAGAAAATCCAACTACCCATATTCGAGTTATGGCTCTTTATTGGTCAAATTTTTTCGTGATTTTATACTTTTTGTCCTATACTTCAAAACCGCTTTGAGATAGAGGTCAAGTTTAAATTGCAAAAATGTTCAGCATGTCAAGGACTACATTTTATTGAACTTGGTCAAGTTCTCCGACCTCTTCCAAGATGGCCGCCAGCGGGGAGAATAGTTTAACATTTCACACTATGGGAAAATATTTTCTAAGATCACATTCTAAAAAACCATTAGGCCAATTGGAAGCAACCTGGTCACAATAGTTTGCAGTTGGCCCCTTTGAAAAATGTTTCTGTCAAGTTATTATCTCATCCAAGATGGCCGCCAGCATGGAACATAGTTTAACATTGGACCCTATGGGAAAGCATTCAAAGATCTTCTCTGAAACAACAATGCCAATTTTATCCAAACTTGGTCACAATAGTCCTTGGTTGGTCCCCTTCAAAAAATATGTCCGACAAGTCTGCACATCATCCAAGATGGCTGCCAGCAGGGAATTAGTTTTACATTGTACCCTATAGGAAAACACATTCAAAGTTTTTTTCCCCTGAAACTACTAGGCCGCTTTGAACAAAACTTGGACACAATAGTCCTTAGTTGGCCCTCTTTGAAAAAAAAATGTGGCAAGTCTGCATCCCATCCAAGATGGACCCCAGCGGGGAACATAGTTTGACATTAGCCCCTATGGGAAAGCTTTCAATGATTTTCTCCTCTGAAACAACAAATCTAATTGGTTCCAAACTTGGTCACAATATTTCACGGGTAATCCCCTTTAGAAAATTGTCCATGAAGTCATCAACTCATTCTAGTTGGGAACTTAGTTTAACATTTGACCTTATGGGAAAACATGAGCAAAGATCTTCTCCTCTGAAATTACTAGGCCAATTGAAACCAAACTCTTGGATGATGCCCTTGAAAGTTTTTGATTTTTAGTTCGCCTCAACGAAGTTGAGGGGGACAATTGGAGTACCCATGGCCTCCGCGTCTGCATCTTCGTCCGCGTCCCCATTAAGGTATATATCTTGGTAACTATGAAGGGTAGGGTCATCAAACTTTGTGTACAGATGCATCTTGGGCTAACTCACAGCTTCCAGGAAAATGAGGTCTCTTTGACCTATATTTTCTGCTTGGCTGGCTTTCATTTAATTTTAGGTCCAAGTTGATCTCAGTAACTGTACATGATAGGATCATCTAACCTTGCATGTGCATGCATCTTTGAGGGTAGGTCAGCATCCAGGCAAAATGAGGTCACTTTGACCTATATTTTCCGCATGATTGACTTACATTCAAGTTTACGTCCGAGTTCAGATTTAAGTAACTGTTCATGGTAGGATCATCTAACCTTGCATGTGCATGCATCCTTGGGGGTAGGTCAGCATCCAAGCAAAATTAGGTCACTTTGACCTATATTTTTTTTGCATGATTGACTTACATTCAAGTTTAAGTCCAAGTTCAGATCTAAGGAACTGTTCATGGTAGGATCATCTAACCTTGCATGTGCATGCATCTTTGGCAGTAGGTCAGCATCCAGGTAAAATTAGGTCACTTTGACCTTTATTTTTCTGCATGAGTGACTTACATTCAAGTTTAAATCCGAGTTCAGATCTAAGTAACTGTACATGGTACGATCATCTAACNTGCTGGCGCTTCAATGCCGGAAATTGTCCCTACGGCCGATCGTGCAAATTTGATCATAAATGCACAAAATGCAACCAAGCACACCCCGCATCAAAATGTAGGAATTAAGTCTGACCACGATCATTACAAGTTCGAAATTTACAAGTTGGGTGTTTCTCCTATCATTTCTTCAGTAGTCAAAAATTCCCTTGCCCTCTATCCGGATCAAACTGCAGCGAAAGAATTAGTACATGGGATAAAATTCGGATTTAAACTGAATTACTCTGGCCCATGACAGATGTCAATTTCAAAGAATTCGAAAAGTATTAGTACATTTCCTGATATTGATAGAGAAAAAATAGAAAAGGAATTACGATTAGAACCTATTGCCGGCCCCTTTACATGCCCTCCGTTCCCGACATTCCGTTGCTCTCCTTTAGCCCTCGTCCCAAAAAAGACTGTAGGTGAATATCGGTTGGTCTTAAATTTGTCTTATCCACGAAGTCAGTCCGTTAACGATTTCACTGATCCGGAACTTTGCACCGTTCGTTATTCTAGTATTGACGACGCGGTGTGCATGATTGAAAAATTGGGGAAAGGTGCTTTTCTTGCAAAAGCAGATATAAAATCTGCTTTTAGATTGTTGAAAATCTGGCCAGGTGACTTCGACCAGCTGGGTTTCGGGTTTGATACCAGTTTTACTTTGATCGCTGTCTTCCATTCGGAGCATCAATTAGTTGCGCACTATTTGAAAAAAATTCTACTGCCCTACTGCCCGTGGTTCAAGATAAAAGTTGTGCTTCTACGATTTCTTGTTCGGGGGCGTAACGGGCACTAGCCAATGCATTGATTCATTGAACACCTTTTTTAATGTTTGTCGCAAATGGGGAGTTCCGTTAGCTGAAGACAAAACAGTACACCCCACTGATGTACTGGTATTTTTGGGTATAGAAAATGATTCTATTGCAATGGAATTACGTTTACCACAAGATAATTTATCAGAAATTAAAGAACGTATCTTGAATGTTTTAAAAAGTAAAAAAGTTACATTAAAACATTACAGTCGTTGATAGGCCTATTAAACTTTGCCTGTCAAGTTATTGTACCAGGTAGGACATTTTGTCGTCGCCTCATAGATAGACTAAGTACTCTTAATATAAAACAATCATGGCATCGAATCAGAGTTTCAGCAGACATGAAGGCCGATTTGGAAGTTTGGATCAAATTTTTGAAAGATTATAACGGTACATCGGTCATGTTGGACTATTTCTGGACATCTAACGAGTCATTAAAACTATTTTCAGATAGTAGTGGTGGTGTCGATAAAGGTTTCGGCTTAATTTATGATAACAATGGGTACAGGGGACATGGCCAAGACACTGGATTGAGAATGGAATTCTTAGTGACATTACATTTTTAGAATTATTCCCAGTTTTGGTTGCCTTAGAAATTTGGGGAGATAAATTACAGAACAAAAATTACTTTTTAACATTGATAATCAGAGGTCAGTTACAATTTTGAATAAAAAGTCTTGTAAGGCACCTAGAGTCATGAACTTATATCATTGCGCCATAATATTTTGTTAAAAGCTCAACATATTCCCGGCTGCAAAAATATAGTTGCAGATGCATTATCCAGATGTAACTTTCAGCTTTTCAGGAAATTGGTTCCATTAGCAGAAGAAAAACCCGAAGTCATCCCAAACCATCTATGGGAGATTTAAGCAATGAAGCTCACTGTCTTATTAAACAATCGTTAGCTGTGAATACTTGGAAAACTTACAAAATAGCAGTTCAGTTACTTAATGAATTCAGAACAGAATATAACTTGCCAATATCCTGGCCTATTTCCCTACAGCATCTTATTCATTATATTTCTTATCTTTCGATTTCTAGGCTCGCTCCATCGTCTATTTCAACATACGTTGCAGGAATAAGTTATCAACATAAACTTCTAGGCCTTTCCGATCCTACTCAAAATTTTCTGGTCACCAAAATACTTGAAGGGAGCAGGCGAAGATTCGGCAAAACCGCCGATTTACGAGTTCCCATTCCTTTAGAATTATTAACTTAACTTCTTAATTCTCTCCCTTTGATTCGTAGATCTAATTATGAGGCTATCTTATTTTCGACCGCCTTTAAACTTTGTTTTTTCGCTTTACTCAGAGTAGGGGAAGTAACCGCCGATACAAAGCGCGACTTGGGTGTTCATACTTTATTAGAAAATGACATATCTTTTGACGACACTGGTATGAAAATATGCATTCCAAGTTCTAAAGCGGATCAACATGGCAAAAAAGTTATACTTCCAAGACAGAGAATGGGTATTTGTCCCGTTCAAGCCATGCATACATATTTGGGTATTAGATTCTGTGCAAAAAATTCTCCTTTCGATGGTTCGGTGGTGACTAGATATCAATTCAACGCCATCTTACGAAAATTCCTCTCTTTTTGCGAAATAAAAGATCACATAAGGCCTCATTCATTCAGGATAGGAGGTGCAACCGAATTAGGAAAAAAAGGGGGGTACCCGAAAGCGAAAAAAAGAGGTGGGGCAGGTGATCCTCTAACGCTTATGCAAATTACATTAGGTTAGACGCCTTTAGTTAAGTTATACTTTGTGTTGTAGGTAGAAAACACGTGTGGCTTATAGGTTCATCCATTGTTTACTGGTCGTCAAGAAGGGCACATGTCAGACCAGGGGGCACACATTTAGGACTTTTTCGAAAGGGACTGTCATTGCACTGGTACGGAACTCGAGGAATGCAATGGGAGAGCTTTAGAGCTACATTTGATAAATATATAAGGTCGTTCGCGCGACCAGATTTTCCTGTTATTCAAGCTGGTTCTAACGATATTGGTGTCATAAAATCGAAGGAACTTATTGAAAACATCAAACTGGGAGTAATGAGACTGACTTTGTTATTCCCAGATTTAAAAATCATATGGAGCGAAATATTACCAAGTCGCTATTGGCATTTCGCCGATAACCACAAAGCAATTGAAAGTTGTAGAAAAAGAGTAAATAAGGCAGTAAAAAAAGTATTTGAAAATGATATAAAAAATGGGTTCATCATCAAACACCCTAACATTCAAGAAAAGGAACGCTCCTTGTATAGAAATGACAGTACACACTTATCGGACATTGGAAATGATACTTACTTAAACAACATACAGGCAGCTTTGGAATCATTTCTTGAAAGTTAAACTAATGTGTCGAAACATTCTACAAATTATTTGAAAGGCTAGCTCTCCCATCGCATGTCCTCTCTTTTTTTCATTTATTTTGTATTAAGTAATGGCGATAAGTATGTATAGACATACTCATTTGGCGGGATCTGGCAAGATGAAAATCGGGAGTTATGACCCTTTAATTCTGCGCTACACCATATTATTACCATTCATTGGTACCAATGGATGGTGGGGTTTTTAGAGGTGCGGTTGGCTTTGTCACCAAGCAACCGGTTCATTACTGGTACCAGTTTTGAATTTTCGGTACCCTTCAAACGGGGAATTCAAAGTAAATATTAAATATGGCTCAGTGTAAGTGGTGGGTCGTATACCGGGTACTTCCGGTTCTTTTGTAGGGCACACAGAAGAAACTTCCGTTCTAATGTTACTGTTGGAATCCCTACTTTCCCTATCAAAACCTTTGGCGGTAGGTTTAACTTCTTCTTGCCAGATCTCGTTCGCATTTTTATTCTGTGGCCGTTTTNTTGCGGGTAGGTCAGCATCCAAGCAAAATTAGGTCACTTTACTGTTTATGTCCGAATTCAGGTCTCGGTTACTGTACATGGTAAGATCTTCTAGCCTTTGTATACATGCATAAGGTATGGTAAATGAGCATCCTGGCCAAATAGGGTTTCTGTGTCCATGTGCCATAACGAGGAGAACTTTGTAATCGTTGATTACCTATGTTTTTTGTTCTTTTCTGAGTTGGCCTCCTTCAAAAATGGTAACCATATCCAAAATGTTTGCCATCATGAATATAGTTCAACTTTGAAGCAAATATCATCAAGGTCTATAAACATACTCGAAAATGATGTCCTTTATTATTCAGGTTAATTGGACTGTCTATTTTAGCCAACACCCAGGTGAGCGATACAGGCTCTTGAGAGCCTCTTGTTTTCTTAAATTTTATTAATCTGTTGAACTAGTGATTCATTTTAAAATGGTCATCATTTCATTAACAGTATTAAAAAATATCCGGATCAAAATTTTTCTTTGGCCTCCCCAGCAGAGAGCAACATGCATAGCACAGAGAATGGAGGAGGCATTGTATCTATCCCTAAAATGTCCATATGTTTTTTTTCCAGTTTCGCTAAAATGTCCTTTCAAAGTTTTGCTAAAATGTACATATTTTCGTCGCTAAAACGTACATGTTTTTTTTCAAAAATGTCCACCCATTTTGCTAAAATGTCCATTGACGAACCTACTTCTCCATATCTGCATCTGATGTCTTCTGTCAAAAATGTCAGGGGACGTCTGAAATTTGATCAGAAGCCTTAATATGATGAGTTGTAACAGACAACCCATTTACTCATTTTATTTTTTGGTGAGGAGGGATGAGGATGGGGAGGGGTGGCTTGGAGGGGAATAACACTTATTTTAGACCCCACCACCAACAGTAAAAAAAAGTTATTTCTCCCATGTTCAGTGGTTCTCACATCAGGCTGACCCCAGGACCAAGAGAAAAAATACTACTGGCATTATATTTGAATTTAAGCCATGAGTGTTAGCTAATGGTTAAATTTACCTAAAAAAGGCCCAACCCATGGTTAAAATAACCAATATAGAGGCCCAACCCATGGTTAAATGACAATAGCCATTACCCTGCATTGTATTATTTCTAAAATAAACTATTTCCTGTCTCCATTGCTGTCTGTGTCGATGATGTCACAATACACAATCTGATGTTTCCAAAAAGATGCAAGTTCAAAATCTGAATCCAAAGCAAAACAACACACATGTAGGTGTCTGAATGGCATGGTTTAGTTCAAGAATGTTCTTAAACTTTACTTTCTTCATAAACTAAGACAGAAAAAAATTAAAAACATGGTTGTTTTGCATCCCTTTTACTATTATTCAGATACCATTTGAGCATGTGCAAAGTATAAGGTTATTGAGTATTATACTGGTTGATGATTAACAAGAGCCATGTAAGAATGCAGAAATATACAAGTAAAACCAGTGTTCAGCTATTTTTAGTCTTAATTTATTTTTGGTAATTTGAATAGGAATTTGTTTACATTTTAGATATGATGACAGAGGATCTAGTTATTATGATTCACAGAATTATGGATCATCGTATAATGATTCACACTCATCCTGGGATAACAGGTAAGATTCTAAATTTGGTTGTTTTATGCTCTGTAACCAAAGCACTACTTAATAATCTTGATAACACTGCACTACTAAACATTTGTTATGAAGACAGTGCTAACACCTTGTTACAATGGTTGTACTTAACTGTTTGTTACCATGGCAGTACTAAACACCTTGTTACTGTGGCAATTCTTAACATCTTGTTACACTGGAAGTATTATGTGTGTAATCACTGCTCATGTATATCGTTCTTTAGAAACTGTAGGAACATGTATCAATTCACTGCACATACAATCCATGAAACATCATGTTGAAGTACTTTTATTTGTGGACATCAATTTTCTTGGTTTTCATAAATATCACTGTTTCTTGGGTACTTCAATTTGTGAAAATTTCTGGAAAGAATGCATTTTGTATGGAACTTATGGCGGGTTTCCTGGCTCTTTATCGTATTATATTTGCAATTCTTCAATGAACATACCAATATTCCTAAAGTAACACATATAACAAGTCCTTCTAAACTCCTGTCTTTTATTTACCAATCAACCAATCAAGATTGTATAGAAATTCTATTGTATACCAATTTGTACTGCCTGAAGGGGTTTACCTTGATACTCCAGTAATGACAAATTGGTATACAAAAGAATTCTATAGAATCTTGATTGGTTGATTGACAAAGATAAGATAGGAGTTTTGAAGGAGTTGTTATAGGTGTTACTTGAGGAATATTGGTATGTTCATTGAAGAATTGCAAATATAATACGTTATTGGGCCAGGAAATCCGCCATAAATTTGAGGTTTTAGCAAACTGTATAATCCACAAAAATTTGAACCCCACAAACAAAAGTACTTTCACACGAAGTATTGAAGGTTCACAATTACTTGAGACATATAGCAATCTAAATTTTACTGCATCATGGTATTGTTCATACAATAAAACATGTGATGTGACTTAATAAAAGTTTGAAGTATTCAAACAGTATTTATCAATAAATCTAATTATTTAAAAGAAATATGTCTCACATCCTTAATTGTTTTTGTCAACAGAAAGAAAAAGTGAGTATATTCAGTCTTTATTGGAACATATATGATAACAAAACATGCAGGTAATGGTTCCCCTTATCTGTAACGGTTTGCATGGATTTTTAATTATGGTGTTGGTGTATGATGTGAAAGATTTGTAATTCTTCTTTATTGCTTGCAAATTGATCTCCTTAAAATAATTATATTATGGTTATGGTTTAATAAATCTATCAATGTTGTTCTTTTTAATTGGATATTCTAATACGGGAACAATGGAAACCATGACGACCAGCCATATGAAAATCTCCAATAACATATGGGCGACTTCACAACAATTTTTACGCTGAAACAGACGACGTCATAATATGTTTTGTGCACAAAAACGTCAGTAAATCGTATGCAATGGCTGTCTTTACCATGTGCACTATAGGTCCCCGAGGATAATTAAATGTCATATTAGAATCGAAATAATTCATGTTCGTCGGTGGTTTGTAGTCGATTGTAGCCGCTACGCTACGCTCTTGGTAAAATATAAATGAAAATAATGGCCACCCATATGTAAATCTCCAACATACCACCGTTGCCCATGAATTATTTCTTAAATATATATATGCTGAAGTGTCATTTTCCTGGTTATATTTTTTTCCTCACTGAAAGTACATTAAAGGTGATTAACTAACAAAGTATGACCACAACAGAAACAATGATGGCTGCTGCATAAATGTATACAGAATATGTCAGGAATCCTGAGTTGTTACATCATACATCATACATGGTCCATTGTGGCATAATGTTTGCATCATGTGAGTTCAAGATCACAAGCTTAAAAAGTATTTATAGTAAAGTAAATCTTGTATCTCAAAAGACTTTTGAGAAATACCATACTGTTAGGCTGCAAAACATTGACCTATCACCAAAATACGTCTGTTACTGTATGACGACTCTACTGTTCTCTGACAATTCTCATACTTATGAGTTTTTGTTGTTTTTGATCAAGATAATTTTCATAATCAAAGTAACTAACCCATACATGTGTACTAGCTTTTATCTGGATATTAGTTCAAAAGATTCTCCAACTTTTTACAGGACTGGAGGTTACAGATGGGACTCGGGACGTGAGCGGAGCCCAGCCAGATCTGAATCTGATTTTAGCAGGTAAAAGGGGAATTAGTGTGGGAAAACATTTTGTTGAATACAATAGGATCTATAAGTCTCGTCATGTGACACAGAGGAATCATGATAAAATTCAAATTTGAAAAAAGTTTCCAGCCAAAATATGATGTTGTGGGATTATGACATCATTTTGTTTGCTTGAAACGTCATATGTTTCTGTTAAAAATGCAACTTCCGGGTACAAATTATGTACCCTGAAGTCTCAAAATTGAACGAGACTTACAGACCCTATTTTTTTTTAGTTTTCATTTTTGTGGTCAATTACATAATTCAGATATTGTGTTAATGGTATTTCTTTGCTCAAAAATAGATGAAATATAGAGCAATTTATCCACTTAGAATCGCCCTCATTTGTAAATGCACATATATTATATCACACAATAAAGATATTTCATACAATGTACAGACTTCTTAATTTGTATGAATGCAATGAAACAAATAAATACCATTATCATATACTTAGACTAAATAAAAGCTAATTTTCACCCTAAAGATAAATTGTGTGTTTTATAATGATAATCACTAAAACATGTGAAAGGACGGGTTTTAAAGCTGTGATTTGACAGTTAGTGGGCTGATAAAGCTTTATCACGCTTACTTCCGGAATTTATCACATACTTCTTCGTCACTGCTCGCAGGCTTTATCACATGCGAGTTCGGGCATTTCTGTGAAATATTTTGACGTCACAGTATAAATTCTCTTATGACGTCACAGATTGAACCAAATAAACCCAAGTTAAACCCGTTCATCCTATCATCCCATTTAATTAAGAATTCGCTTTTTAATTAAGTTTTCTTCTGAAAAAAAAAAACATACATACGTTGTCGGGAAATATCACATTAATTTGTACTCGCTGCGAAACATGTTTGTAATACAGCGCATTTCTATATACCTGATTATCAAGGTCATCCAAAAATAATATATTTTAGGACAATGTACATATCTGAGTTATCAGGATATTTTTTTATGCCCCCGCTGCTAGGCAGTCAGGGGCATTAAGGTTTACCCTGATCCGTACGTCCGTGCGTCCATCTTTTTGGTTTCCGGATGATAACTTGAGTATCCTGCATCGGATCAAAACTAAACTTGGTCACATGCTTACTTATCACCCAAGACAGAACCCTATCGATTTCCAGGTTGGTACCCCCAAGGTCAAGGTCACAGTTGCTAAAAAGACTAAAATTTCAATAAAATTTTGGTTTCCGGATGATAACTCAAGTATACTACATAGGATCTAAACCAAACCTGTTCACATGCTTGCTTATCACCCAATACAGAACCCTATTGATTTACGGGTTTGTTAACCCAAAGGTCAAGGTCACAGTTGCTAAAAATAGACTAAAATTTCAATAAAATTTTGGTTTCTGGATGATAACTTGAGTATACTACATAGGATCAAAACCAAACTTGGTCACATGCTTACTTATCACCCAAGACAGAACCCTATCGATTTACGGGTTGGTTCCTCCAAGGTCAAGGTCACAGTTGCTAAAAATAAACTAAAATTTCAACAAAATTTTGGTTTTGGGATGATAACTTGAGTACTCTGCATCGGATCAAAGCCAAATTGGTCACATGCTTGCTTATCACCCAATACAGAACCCTATTGATTTCCGGGTTTGTTAACCTCAAGGTCAAGGTCACAGTTGCTAAAAATAGACAAAAATTTCAATAAAATTTTGGTTTCCGGATGATAACTTGAGTTCTCTGCATTGGATCAAAGCCAAACTTGGTCACATGCTTGCATATCACCCAAGACAGAACCCTATTGATTTCCGGGTTGGTACCCCGAAGGTCAAGGTCACAGTTGCTAAAAATAGACTAAAATTTCAATAAAATTTTGGTTTCCGGATTATAACTTGAGTTCTCTGCATTGGATCAAAGCCAAACTTGGTCACATGCTTGCTTATCACCCAAGACAGAACCCTATTGATTTCCGGGTTGGTACCCCGAAGGTGAAGGTCACAGTTGCTAAAAATAGACTAAAATTTCAATAAAATTTTGGTTTCCGGATGATAGCTTGAGTAATCTACATAGGATCAAAACCAAACTTGGTCACATGCTTACTTATCACCCAAGACAAAAGCCTATCGATTTCCAGGTTGGTACCCCCAAGGTCAAGGTCACAGTTGCTAAAAATAGACTAAAATTTCAATAAAATTTTGGTTTCCGGATGATAACTTGAGTATACTACATAGGATCAAACCAAACTTGGTCACATGCTTACTTATCACCCAAGACAGAACCCTGTCAATTTACGGGTTGGTTCCTCCAAGGTCAAGGTCACAGTTGCTAAAAATAGACTAAAATTTCAATAAAATTTTGGTTTCAGGATGATAACTTGAGTACTCTGCATCGGATCAAAGCCAAATTGGTCACATGCTTGCTTATCACCAAATACAGAACCCTACTGATTTCCGGGTTTGTTAACCCCAAGGTCAAGGTCACAGTTGCTAAAAATAGACTAAAATTTCAATAAAATTTTGGTTTCCGGATGATAACTTGAGTATACTACATCGGATCAAAACCAAACTTGGTCACATGCTTGCTTATCACCCAAGACAGAACCCTATTGATTTCCGGGTTGGTACCCCCAAGGTCAAGGTCACAGTTGCTGAAAATATACTAAAATTTCAATAAAATGTTGGTATCTGGATGATAACTTGAGTATACTTCATCGGATCAAAACCAAACTTGGTCACATGCTTACTTATCACCCAAGACAGAACCCTATCGATTTCCAGGTTGGTACCCCCAAGGTCAAGGTCACAGTTGCTAAAAATAGACTAAAATTTCAATAAAATTTTGGTTTCCGGATGATAACTTGAGTATACTACATAGGATCAAAGCCAAACTTAGTCACTTGCTTGGTTATCACCCAAGACAGAACCCTATTGATTTACCGGTTGGTACTCCCAAGGTCAAGGTCACAGTTGCTAAAAATAGACTAAAATTTCAATAAAATTTTGGTTTTCCGGATGATAACTTGAGTATCTTGCATCTGATCAAAACCAAATTTGGTCACTTGCTTACTTATCACAAAAGACATAATCCCATAGATTTTAGCATTTATACCCCCAAGGTCAAGGTCATAGTTGCTAAAAATATATTAGTATTACATATAAGACTGTTTCTCAAGATTATTTGTTGGAACTACACATTATATCAAAACCAAACCAGTTTCAGTGCCTATTTATCACAGGAGAAAGATCCTTTTTTATAATTATTTGATAGATATATTGTACATAGTTATGCATTTAATAATTTAAGGGTTTCGATTGCAAGGAGGCAGGGGCAGCCGTGTCCCATGGACACATTCTTCCATTTTTCAGTTATTTTTTTTTATAGTTGAAGTATATGATAAAAACATTATTACATGTCGTTTTTCATATCATGTCCTTCATCAGCCCTCGATCATATATCATCCCTTGAGCCTGACGGCTCTCGGGCTGATAAGGGGCGTGATATGAAAAATGCCATGTAATAATCTATATTTATAAGTGAGATTGGGTTTATTCTTAGTGCCACACGGACCTTGACAAAACTTAAAACAAACACTCCTTTTAGATGATTGACACAGACAGTTCAGAACTTGCCAGTTTAAATTGCTAGTAAGTACACATAGATATATGGGGATAAATGTCAGTGAGGCATCAATCATTGAACAAGCAAAGATATAAACAAATACAAAACTACAGTAAGGAATATTTATCATCTAAACATGTGTCTGATATGTATATTTACAGTTCTGGAAGTGAAAGAGATTACAGATACAGCAGGGATAGAAGATTTGATAGAGACAGGGATAGAGACAGAGACAGGTATGTATACCAGAGACATTTTAGTTCTGAATTGGTGTATATGAAACAAAGGACAAGGTGCGATAAGGGGTTGATTTGGCCCAAGAATCTAGTGAATTTCTAAGTTGCACCTCAAGATTTTATTTCATGTTCGTTTCAAAGTTGAGATGATATTTACAGAAAAAATACCAAAGCTAGAACAAATGAAGTCAGAATAGGTACAGTTCTGACGACATGAAAAGGTTACTTTTGAGAATTTTCGTAGAAATATACCAAATTTGGCAGATTTTTGTACAGTTTTCCTGACCGGAAATATCAAGCACATCTAAGAACCAATTAGATAATTTACCAACTTATTGGTACCAATGAATTGAACCTCTCATATAAATATTTTTGTGGTTCTTGCATGTGCTCTTTATTTCCTATACAGAAAAAAGTAGTCAAAATTGGTCAAATATGTCATTTTTCGACATGTCTTCAATTTGTCCCCTTCTTCTACACTCAAAAACTCAGTCATTATACATCAATATTTGAGAACTGTTTCTGTTAACTGAAAGCCATACCCACAGAATATTTCAATGAGAAAATTCTGTTAATTCAACCAAATTTATTTTTCAGGCCAAATATGGCCCTTATCGCCCCTACTCCTTTCCTCCATTGCTGTCATTAACTTAAAGTATAAACATATAAACAAGAGAGGGGACATTTTTGCTTTCTAACTACAGTTATTTTGTGACATGGTAAAATCATACATGTATATTGATAGGTATTTATATTTGATCAAAATAAATAACAGTGATGTGTTTCACCTACTCTGTGCTTCACTCCAGAAAAGGGGAAAATTCTTACAGACTTGGAAAATATCCTTTAATTTCATCTCTATTAATCTTTCATACGAAGTTATGTGTGAAGTAAGATACAGAGAAAGTTCTGTTAGAGGTTTCGTCTTCTTAAAAATGGCTGTAAATATTATCTTTTCCTAAACAAGGAAGAAAAGCTGGATCAGTGTATCTATGTGCAACCAATTCTACAGCTTGATAGCATCAACTGAGGTATAAAATTGTAAAATTGGTTACCTATCATTAAACTCTTTTTCTCTAATTTCTGTCCTGTTTTCATGTTTCTTGAACAGTTGGAGAAATACTGTTCTCCTCTCTAGAGAGAATGTTGTTCTCGGCAAGTGATTGGATGAAATTCAATTATGACATCAAATGTTTGCCGTTTTCCAACTTTACCATTTTGCCGTCATGAAAAAAAGGCGACCATGCCTGATGACGTCGCACTCAAAGAACACATTTCTCTCGGATCAATCAGAAAAGGGGGTCATGATTCTGTCCAAAATCTCCTTGAAATCACTAGAGAAATAAAATCCACAACTGTATCTCTTGAGAAATAACATTTCTACACTCTCGATACTTAAATTTTCAAATATTAAAAATGCTCGGCAAGCCTTGCATTTAAAAGTTTGAATATTTAACTATCTCTAGTGTAGAAATATTGTTTCTCACTCGATGCGGGTATGGATTCTATATGTTCTTACTTTTGAGACACAACAGTTCCTATTTGTAGCACTTTGAGATTTCTTCCCTTTTTTCACCCCTTATGTAACATTACTCATATCATCAATACTAGGTGTACAAGATTTTTCAGTCTCACCCACCCATTTACTGTCTCGCCCACCCACCTTAGTGAGAACACCTATATGATCTTTTTCCCGCTGATTTTGCATCCACTTTACATTCATATTGCTCTTGTCTCTTGTTTTTCCATTAAAATAAACACATTTTCTAACAACATTGAATTATAAAACTGTGTCTTTAACTCTTGATACTCTATTAAATGCACCAGATAATTCTGAAAATAACATACACAGCATTCAAAATTCCGAAGCTCTAGTTTTATGACGTAATAGAAGGGGATGTTATTCCCTTAAGTAAACAAATGTTGCAAAGGCCAAATTTCAGATCAACAATTTCAGTTTATTTAAGTAAACACAAATTGAAAGCCAGAGTAAGCCAATTGCAAGTAAATGATTGTGTAATGTATTATGTTTTGAATTATTTATTGTCAACAGAAATCCATTATTACACTTGATAGTACAAAACATGATCTCCAATGTTAAAATGAGCAACTGTCCGTTTGTGTTGGCAGGGTGGAAAAACAAATCAAACAGGGATATGTATGCAAGACAAGGTAATTCTCACACATCCAAGGGCACTATTAGGTAGTCTCTTACTTGGTGAAACCTTGTCATAGGCAACATTAATCTTGCCCTTGGGTATGTGAGATTTCCATGTCTCACACACCCACCTGTGTTAGATTCATACTGTCTTGTATCCCTGGGTACAAAACAGAAAATTACCATGCAACTTATCCTGATGTCACTGATTTCTCCTAGGAACATTGGCTGTTCAGTACTGTCTTGTGGTAAACAAATCATATTTTGAGGTTAAAAATGAGAGAAAAAATAATCAAACACAGTTACAGTGACTTTCACAATAGTAGTCTGTAATTCAATTGTTGTGAGATTTACTCAATAGAGAGATATATAGGTTTAAATGTTCAACAATAGGTCATTATCTTTATTTATAGGTCAGCCATTTAAATCACTGGTTGGAAAGTGGTGTTCAGCCAAGCTGAACAGAAATACTCACTATTGAAAATATTGAAACACAGTCATAAATTAGGGTAAATAAATACCCTCATATATTTAGGAAAATATTTCTGCTTAAATTGATTTCATTTCATTTGCTTTGAGGGGAATATTCTTTTCTCTTTTCTTTTACCCCCAACCCCACAATAAATTCATAAAAGTACTTTTTATGCCCCGCCTACGATAGTAGGGGGGGGGCATATAGTGTTCAGGTCTGTCCGTCGGTTTGTCCGTTCGTCCCTTCGTCCGTTTGTCCGTTCGTCCCAGGTTAGGTTTACCCTGAGGTTGAAGTTTTTTTCTGTGAAGGATGAATGCTATTATGATGAAACTTTATATAAATACACATTAGGGTATGATTAAACAAAAATCATAATAAAAATTTATCTTGGCTACCAACTTCATGCATCACTGATCACGAGAAAAAAGGGGGGATAGTATGAGGTTTACCCTGAGGTTGAAGTTTTTTTTCTGTGAAGGATGTATGCTATTACAGGGAATATGCTTTATTTTTTTTCTCCAGGAGCCAGCTGGGCTACTACTACTGAGAGAGTTAGGGGCCCAACTTAAAATTTAGGAGCCCAACTTTACAAGGAGACAACCCTAGGCTAACTCGTGGTGACTTAAAGATGATGAACAAAAATAAAAGCGTTGATCTGTTTCTTTTTTAACCATGTATTTGTAGAGACTCTGTCATGTGAATTTACTCCATATCCCTTATTTGATTAATTTTCATTTTCTTTTGTTGATATAGACTGAAGGCCTTGAATGTAATTTGTTTTTTTTTTGTGTCTGATGTCTCTGCATCTTTGTGCTTCCAATGTTGTCATTACCTTTGGATTATTCTTTTTCGATTAACTGATGGTTTGGATGATTCTCACTTTATCAGCTTATATGTTTTGGTTTGTGGTTTTCAAGCAGTTTTTTTATTTGCACTTAAAAGACATAAATTGGTCACAAAATTGCCATCTGCAAAACTCAAATAAAATTCCACTGTATTTTTAGTTTTATATAGAAATCAGAAAATAAAGAAGTGATTGAAATTAAATTTCATTTAATGAACCAGTCACTGGTGAAGTCCAAAAGGTTGAAAAACACATCATCTTCATCCTCTGAATATCCTTGAAATATTCAAGTTTTTCCTCGTTTGGTTGACTTTGGTTCACTGACATCCTCGACCCACCGCCACATGTTTACAAAGTATAAATAGCTTTAAACCGGAAATTGCTATTATTATTCCCTCCAGAATTGGAGAACTCACAGGTAAAAATCAATACACGGTTTAATTTCATAATTTTTAAGAATGGACACATCGACTAGCGTTTCGGTACATTTCGTTCGTAAAAACCCCTTTACCCTTTAAACAAAAACACAACATCAAAATCTATAAGAAAGAAGAAGGGAAAACTACGTCATTATAAACTGGCTATTCCATTTGTTCCCTTCACTCCCTATCACGCAAATAATGGAAAAGCCAAACATTATGTGTTATCGACTTCCCGTCTCGTTGTTCGAAAGTTTTCGGATTTTATTACATGAGGACTATGAAAAACTCAAAGCATTACACAGTGTAATTTATATTTTTAGATAGTCTGGGAAAAATTAGTTATATTTAGCACATCTCACGAAAAAAGTCCAACTTGACCAGGAGTTTTTTTGGTCGCCAGTTGGGCGACAGGGACATAAAACAAAAGTCGCCCACCATAAATTTTGGTCGCATTTGCGACTGGGCGACCGTTAATCTTAATCCCTGTATTATCATGAAACTTTGTATAAATACACATTAGGGTATAATTAAAGACATATCATAATAAGAATTTATCCTGGCTACCAACTTCATGCTTCACTGATCATGGAAAAAAGGGGGGTAGTATGAGGTTTACCCTAAGGTTGAATTTTTTTTTTCTGTGAAGGATGTATGCTTTTATCATGATACTTTGTATAAATACACATTAGGGTATAATTAAACAAAAATCATAATAAGAATTTATCCTGGCTACCAACTTCATGCTTCACTGATCATGGAAAAAAGGGGGTAGTATGAGGTTTACCCTTAGATACAAGTTTTTATTCTGTGAAGGATATATGCTATTATCATGAAACTTTGTATAAATACACATTAGGGTATAATTAAACAAAAATCATAATGCAAATTTATCCTCGCTGCCAACTTCATGCTTCACTGATCTTGGATAGAAAAGGGGGGGGGGGTAGTATAAGGTTTACCAAAGGGTTGAAGTTTTTATCTGTGAAGGATGTATGCCATTATCATGAAAATTTATATAAATACACTTTAGCGTCAAATTAAACAAAAATTTACCCTTACTACCAACTTAATGCTTCACTGACCATGGAAAAAAGAAGGGTAGTATGAGATTTAACCTCAAGTTTCTTTTATGTGACAGATGTATGTTATTATCATAAAACTTCAATAGAATAGACATTACAATATAAATAAAAAAATATAACAAATATTTACCAATGCCTACAACTTCATGCCTCACTGATCATGAAATATAGCATTGCTGAAGATAGCTATGAGGCGGGGCATTGTGTCCGTTAGACACATATTCTTGTTGGAAATGTCAAACATGCATTTATAAACTCTTGTAGCATGATGCACATTTAACCATCAATACTTTTTAATTATACCCCCCACTTGAAAAGTGGGCGGTATATAGTGATGGGGTTGTCCGTCCGTCCTTCCGTCCGTCCGTCCGTCTTTCCGTCCGTCCTTCCGTCCGTCCGTTACACCTGAGGGTACTCATCTCTTATGCGCTACTCCTCCTGAACCACTGAATAGATTTTGATGAAACTTTAACACAGTCTTTATGACATAATGTAGATGTGCACCTCCTATTTCAGAATTTGATTTGATTGATTTTTGGGGTTTCCCATAGCAAAACATGGACTTAGCCATTACATTACAGGGGGGTACCCATCTCTTATCCGCTACTCCTCCTGAACCACTGAATAGATTTTGATGAAGCTTAAACACAGTCTTCATGACATAATGTAGATGTGCACCTCCTATTTCAGAGTTTGATTTGATTGATTTTTGGCCCGGCACCTAAATAGGTATTTCAGGGGCTTTGGCTACAGAGCTGCCGGGCGCGTCCCCAGGTGGTGGATAGGGGAATGCCCTGTCTTTGCGGGGTAGTCAGGTCATAATACAGAAAGCCTGACTGCGAACCATTGTAGCCAAACTGTGTGGAGAAACGCCACGCTCCATGCAGTATAAAGACTCCTTCTATATTTCTCTAAAGAGAGCAGACACACTGGGTGTCGTATAGAAGGCTAAATTTCCTGCCCCTACCCATTTCTCCCCTTTTCCAGTGGCAATCAAAAGTCGTTGCCCCGGTTGTCCCTTCCTCCTTTATTTCTTTCTTCTTTTACTTACAATTTGTTTTGAATTGATTAACTTGTTCTCGTCCTGATATAGCTGAAATATTGCTCATTGGACGTTAAACTCTAACTAATCAATCAATCAATTGATTGATTTTTGGGGTTTCCCGTAGCAAAACATGGACTTAGCCATTACATTACAAGGGGGTACCCATCTCTTATCCGCTACTCCTCCTGAACCACTGAATAGATTTTCATGAAACTTTAACACAGTCTTTATGACATAATGTAGATTTGCACCTCCTATTTCAGAATTTGATTTGATTGATTTTTGGGGTTTCCCATAGCAAAACATGGACTTAGCCATTACATTACAAGGGGGTCTCATCTCTTATCCGCTACTCCTCCTGAACCAGTGAACAAATTTTCATGAAACTTTAACACAGTCTTTATGACATAATGTAGATTTGCACCTCCTATTTCAGAATTTGATTTGATTGATTTTATAATTTTCTGGAATCAAATGGGGTTGTGGGGGGTATTTATTAGTGAGCTTTGCTCACAGTTTTTCTAGTTTTTAATTTGTAAACAATCTTTTTATTATAGAATTACATAACTTTCCCAAGTTCATAAAATGTATATATTTAGTACTATGCTCTTTTTCAATTGAAAGGTAAAATGTAAAAAACCAAAGAAACAAGAGTTGTTCAAATAGATATGGATTGAAATGTGATTAAATATATAAATTTGGACAATCATATGTTCAAATATTCCAAAATTTTAAATAAAAATGTAATGAAAACTGAATTATGATTTATGACAATTTAAGGAGAAGACAACTCAATCTTTTTCGAAGGAAAATGTTATTTGCAAATTTCAACTACCCAAGGAGTCAAGTTCACCTTACTTAATTGATTCTTGAATTGATAACAGTCAACCACTATAGAAGGGAAAAAAAACAAATGTAACTTTTAGAACATTAAACTAAAGTAAACCTTGTTTTTGACATGTCAATTTGGCAGCTATTATTGAGTAAAGGTGTCATTCATACAGTGAGTATTTTTGTTCAGGTTGACTATCCTGTGATTTAAATGGCTGACCTATAATTGAAGACAGTGACCTATTGAGGAACATTTAACCTCTTTTGTAAACATTTTACACAAAGATATATACCTATTGATTAAATGTGAGAACGATTGAATTACAAACCTCATTGTTAAAGTCATTGTAAAAATGCATGATTCAGAAATCACGTACACCCTCAAGTAAGATTTCAACAGTTCTCTGACTAAGCAAGCCTCATCAGGGATATTTTGAAATCCTACCCTAGGTTGTCTGAGATTTCTTAATCTTGCACTTTCACCAGTGTTAGATTTTTATATTCCCTGTTATGTTACAAGTTTGATTGATTGATAGGTTGGAAGCAGATATCCAACAAAATTGGTATAGGTTATATTTATATTGACATACATGATAAAATTTACATATATATATGAAATATAGGACATTTTCTCTTTTATACAGACTTTATCACAGCCACTATCAAGTGAACCCGTCAGGGCGAGCTTGATGCCTTATCCCATGATAAAGTTCATATCAAAAACAAAATGTCGTGTATTTCTTTTATCCGTAATTCACAAAATAACAAAGTGAACTTTATAATAAATAGTAATAAGCTGAAATTTAACTACACAATTAATCTATTGTATTTTGCAATAATTTATATGCATTATTAATTCATCATTTTACATGTATGAACACAGAATTAGTGCTTTACTCATTTTGACATAAGAGATTATGTTTTGTACTATCATGTAAGGTTTAAACCGATAATTTCATGATAGTGTGCAGTTCAGTGATACTGAGAATAATATCAGTCTCTGTAGATCAAAGGAAACTCATTCAAATTACTGATAACTGTTTTTTACAGGAGTCCATACAGAAGAGACAGGTCAGACAGATATAGGGATCGTGACAGAGATCGTGATCGGGATAGAGATCGGGATAGGGATAGAGACAGGGACAGAGATCGTGAGAGAGATAGGGATAGGGATCGTCATAAAGACAGAGACTCATCCAGGACAAGGGAAGGTTCCAAAGATGTCCGAGTGAAAGATGAAAAACATAAATCTAGAAGGTAAGCAGAATGTTTAGGGGAAATCCATGCATACTGTAATAAAGTTTAAGCCCTGAAATAAGATTCACAGAATAGTACAAAAGTAATATGTTAAGTGTTGACAAAAATACATAGGAGAGGATAGTTGTCAGTATAAGGGCAAAAAAGGGCTTGGAAATTATATGGAGGAAGGGTTTTCAATTGAATTGTGTATTTTAGTTTATGTTTATATCCCTAGTAAGCTGGGTAATGTTTAGGTAAAGGTAAATGTTCAAATATTGAAAACTGAGACTAAACATTACTCTGAACTAGGACAAAACATTATCCATGCATACTTTGCTTACCTAAACTGTTTGCAGAGAACTCTGATTACTAGGGATGGTTTAGCTGTTACAGAAGCATTTTTGCATATGAAGGTGTTATTTTCTGTAATGTTATTATTACATGAGGTGAAAGCTTTTTGAGTATTATTATACCCCCGACAAACGAAGTTTGGATGGGTACATAGGAATCACCATGTCTGTCCGTCCCCTATCGTGTCCAGAGCAGAACTTGACCTCAATGATATTAAATCCTTGCTCATTTTGTGCCGAAAGCTTGGTTAAATCAGCTTTGTATCCACCAAATTATATATTATTTTATGTATTACCCTTTAAATGAAGTACCAGATATGAACTGATTGGAATAAAACCTGTAATTTCAGTCCTGACACGCTTTATTTCTGTTAGATTTACTTTCCAATTACCATGTGGCTGAAGGTCAAATTTCAAAATGACATGCCTTGGTACTCAAATGCAGTTGCGGGGGGTATTAGTCTGGCTTTGCCGACAGCTCTAGTTTTCAATTAAACTGACTTACAATTCCATACATATAGTTATACTTTTGGGTGTCAGTAAAATGAGACATGCTGTTAAATTTTACTGGTTTATAAAACTGTTAAACCACCAAACTAATTGATAAATTACAATATCAGAACAATATATAATGATGTTAGTATGATGTTAGTATACATAATATACATTTTTCAAATAATTTTGTCAAGTTTAACATATAATCCAAACTGCTGTCTGAAACCTAGTTTCTCCTTTTATTATTGTTCACATTGGTTGAAATTTTTTATATTTCAGGAAAAAAGATGATGATGATTCAGATCACCATAAAAGTAAACACAAAAAGAAGAAAATTAAGAAAGAAAAAGATGACGATGACCAGTATCCTCCTGTTCTTACTCAAGAAATGCCTGTTATCAAAGCTGAGCCATCAACATGATGTTGGATCTCTTATCTATTGTTACTGAACTTGATAGGGTGGGGGACATTACTTTTGAATTTTGTTAGAAGTGGCATAATTTAATGACATTTTTGAAAAAAAAAAGATGAGGGTTTAAGAACATTCTTTATTTATGGATTAAACAGTAAAATCGGAATTTAGAAAAAGCAATTTCGACTTGGAAGTAACTTGGAATTTTTGGGGATCTGATTTGTTGCATGAAATATATTATTGAACAGTTTATGAACAGTGAATCAGTTGTGTTCATTGTTATAGACACTAAGTATACTTTAAAATGAGGATAAATTGTGAAAGTAATTTAATAACTCATTGTAAACAGAACTTACAGTTTTTGAATGTTGTAGTTGTTGTTAATCATGATTTCAATTTTTATATACATTTGACATCTCATTTTATGTATGAATAAACACTAGATTGTACTTCTGTTTTGTTTATAAATATTGAGGAAAACAAAAAAGAATGTAACTGTACATGGGACAAAATTTAAGATTTTTGAAATGTTCAACAATGCATTTGTTTGAAATTTCATCCAAAAGCAAGCCTGCTACTGTCAAAAATGCTATTTTATAAGTGTGTTGCCTGATCTAACTTTTAACAAATTGACCCTTAAAGGAGGTACATATTGGATGGCAGAATTGCAAAACTGTTGGGAATAATGCCCATTCTTTGAAATTACGCCAAGACTTCAAAATTTATTTCAATCATTTCAATGAAAAAGTAGCTGGAAAATTGAGAAAATTTGTATATGTTATCGGGCTCTTGACAGATATGTATCGTAAAATATCAGTCCATGAGCAAGAATATGAAGCACAGGGGCCAGTGAGCGTAGCAAAAGAGTCACAAGCTTAATATTCTGGTGAGCGGGATGATATTTTACAATACATCAGCTGTCAAAAGCCAGATAACTTGTTTATCATCCTTTATTAGCTCACCTGGCCAAAGGCCATGTGAGCTTTTGCCATCACTCGTCGTCTGTCGTCCGTCCGTCCGTTAACTTTTATTCAAAAATCTTCTCCTCTGAAACTACCGGGCCAATACTTACCAAACTTGGCCTAAATCATCACCAGGGTATGCACTTTCAAGTTTGTGATTTTTATGTCCGGAGACCAAACAACATGGCGCTGTTACTAAAAATAGAACATAGGGGTAAATTGCTGTTTTTGGCAAATAACTTCAAAACCGTTGCAGATATCAAAAATCTGACATGGAGTAGAATTGTTCAGAATGACGAGATCTATCTGCCCTGCAATTTTGAAGAAAATCGGAAAAACCGTCTTAGAGTTATAGCCCTTTTTCCGTAAAATTTTCAAAATTTATGCATTTTTTATTTCAAAAACTGTAACAGATAGAGGTGAAGTGTAAATTTGAAAAATGTTCAGCATATCAAGATCTACATACTCTGAAATTTTGAAGAAAATCCAACTGCCTGTGTTGTAGTTATTGACTTTTTTCACAAAAAAAAAAAAAAATCAATGCCATATGGTTAGGGCTGTTCCATTAAAACATATGAGGTACCCGGGGAAGGCACTTTAAAATTTGGGTTACCACCCATAGAAGCATAAAAATGTAATGAGGTACCACTCATAGAAGCAATTTGAAGTAGCACAGTACCAGCCATAGAAGTGAAATAAATGAGATTTTTTTTTAATTCATTCATTAAGTATAAATGACTGTTTGTGAATGTTGATGTTTATAAGTGTATGAGCCCTTGATTGTAGACTTGTATGAAGACGTACATAAGAACTATACATGTACATACAGGCTCAGGGGTTCAAATTAGTGTATGTACAAGACCCTCATTTTCTCATCCAAGACCTCTGAAATTGCAATTCAGGGCGATAGCCAGAAAATTTCCATAGGGTGTTCGAGGGTTAGTCAGGGGTCAAATTTTAACTTTAACTGTCAAAGTTCAAGCAAATTTTCAACTTTTCCAAGAATGCTTATTTGGTCTCAAAGGAGAGTCGACCGAACCCCTCAAACATTCCTTGGCTACGGTTATGTTGCTGATGACCTTGATTTTCCCAGATGGGCCTTGATTTGATTTGTCTAAATCTTTTCACTCTTGAATGCAAATTTTAATCCCTGAATACAGGTCTATATTTCAGATGTTCCAAAGCATGATATTTGCAATAAAAGAGAAGATTTTAGAGGATCTTGAGTCTCATCTTCATTCAAAATAACTGGACATCAATGAAGCTAGATCACAGAGCAAACCATTAATTCATTTAATCAAGACTGGCTTTCTAACCACGATGCCAAAAATTAATTTTATAAGTCCATCTTTCAGATTATTGTATTGTAAATGCCATGATAATAATGTTCAAAAACGACTATTAAAAGTGTTATTATTGACAAGTATTTCGAGTATTTAAGTATTCTTAAAGCAAGAGCGTGTGGCTCTGCGACACTGATAAGATATTGAAATGCTATGGCTCAGAACATTTTTGTCAGATCCACTAATCCAGTCCACTTCATACCAGTTTGCTTTATATCTGATTGTGCAAAAACTCTTTGACATTGAACTGTCCTGCTTGTCCAACTTTATCAATTTAACTTTAAAACACCATGTACCTCCATAAAGTGGGCACATGTGGATTGGAGGGAGGGTTGCCCACCACATACACAAACCCACTGTGGTTCAGTGGATTTGACAAAAGCGTCCTGAGCAGAAGTGTATGTATAGTAGTGTATGTATGCAAGTCGCCACAAGACAATTCAATTTGTTGCGTATACCAACGTTCAACCTCAAGTTCATTTTAGTTTGAATTTTTGGTCAATTTCAAGTCTGGACTTAAACTTTTTGTCTTTTCATATTTGATGTATAGTTAGATCATTTCAGGATGATGTGTGACCTCGGGGCATTATAAATACAAATTGTTGTCATGTCGTTGTCTGGGCTTTAGCCCTTTGTTTTTATTTTGACATTAGCATTTGATATTTGGTATGCAGTAAGATCATGTCAACACATTGCATTCCAAGATTGACCTCTGACTTTGACCCTAAGGTCAAATTGTGTTGGAAAACCCCATTTAGTTTTTTGTCTTTTGTTGTTGTTCTCTGTTGTTCATGGTGATAGTCTGTCTTCTCATCCTTGTTTTGGATATCGTTCCCAGCTTGATTCCCTTGATTTTTCACTTTCACAGTTAATAGAACTCATGATGTCATAACATGACCACACAAATTTTGCTGTCTTATAAAAAATGACCAATCAGAGTCAAGAGTTGCCTTAGCTGACCATGGTTTTAATTTGGATCCACATGAAATGAGAAAGATTTGTAAAGTGACCTTCCAGTCATTATTCCTTTCTAGATTGGTTCCATTTGGCCTAGTGGTTTCAGAGCAGAAGCTGAGAATGTGATTTCCTAAAGGTTTCAATGGTAAGCTTTGTGCTGCCATGTTTGCCACCCGATGAGCATGAATGAGAAATTTTTGTAGAGAGTCTATACTAGTTATCATTCCTATAAAGTATTCAGTTTTTGACTTTTAGTTTCAACCAATCAGAATTAAGAAACAGCCTCTTGCAGCCTAGTTTTCAACTGATCTGCATGAAATGAGAAGTCTTTGTAGAGAACCAGCCAGCCATTATTTCCATTAAGTTCTGTTTCTTTTAGTTCAGTGGTCTCAGAGAAGATATAAATGTAAAAAAAAGTTTATGATGTATGGATGATGGAGCCAAGTGATATCTAAAGTGCACATGGCCTTCAGCCAGGCAAGCTAAAAAACTGAAGGAGTTGATAAATTTCTGAAAATTGAAGGTTTTTATATCCTTCTCCAAATCTTTGTACTTAATGGGGGTGCACCACAACACCTATGGGAAATAGCTCTATAAAAATCAGTTGAACATTTTAATGCTATATGATTTATATCAAAATTAAAGCAACTCAGTGATCAGAAGTTTGTTGTCAGATATCTATTGAAATTTCCAATGAAATGTGTGGTTGAAATTTCTTCAAGTAATATATTTTCTTCATTGGTCAAAGTAAATGACTAAACAAAATTTATAGAAAATTATAAAACGAGCCAATTTATTTTAGTAATGGTGTTGGGTACCCCCTTTAAAAATATTATTTTGTAGTCATAGTTCAACATCAAGGAGACAAATAACTGTATTAAAGGGCAAAACACCAGTATTAATGATTGAAAACAGAAAATACATTTCTAACTTTTACAAAATCTGCTTTGCCTAATGGCAGCATTGTACAGCTGCAGCCAATTTGAACTCTTGAATCTCAAATCACATATGAACTATGCAAAAGTCTGCCCATAAAATGTAATTATTCCACATTTTTGAAAACATTACCTGTTAGATTATCTATCTGTATCTGGTCATTGAATTGTCAAGCATGTCATTGCCCAGCAAAATCTATTTCCAGTGAGGGTCAAGGGACACCTGAGAAATTACTTGAGGACAAACAATTGTTAACAGACAACGACAGACTCATACCAATATACGACCACAAAAATTTGCGGTCATATAAAATTCTGAAATTTAAACATATTAAAATAAATTCATTTATTTAAGGTTGTTTTTAAACAGTACAGTTGACAGTTTTCTACAAATACAATTAAATAACTCATATACATGTATGATGTTTTATATAAAGTTGTAAAAAGATAGACTCAAAATGTTCAATCTGGGACCTTTTCATCATTTGGGGTTCTATGGTCCTTGATAATTAGTCGGAGGTCTTTTAAATTGTTATTGCTGCTATATACACTTCAATTCTTTTGCACAGATACTGTACAACCCTGCTTGACACAGTTTTGAACTTTTGAACCCTTGTTTCCCTTAAATGGAGTCCATGATACATTATTAGTCATTTATGAAACCTACACTTCATGATATTTACAGATATCTCACAACCCTACTTCAGCAATTATAGATTTTGGACCTTTTGTTCCTTTTTGGACACTTATTCAATAAAAAGGGTTCGAGGGTCCATTAAACAGTCATTTTTATTAAAAACATTTCATTACATTTACACATTTAAATTACAACGATATGTTTTTTTTGGAAATATAGGAACTTTTAAACTTGTCCATAACAGATGGGACCATGATGGACCCCATAATGAACATGATCTTTATTTAGTCCAAAAAAAGTGCTGGTCACTATACAGCTATATGCATCATTTGAAGTAAGGGACCGAAAATTTAACCTAAAAGTTGGGGGCATGCTATTCTCCTAAAGCACAATTTAAAGCTGAATTTTGTGATAAAACAAGAAGTAAGTGTGTCTCAAGACAAATGATGCCCCTCCTGCAGTAGCAAAAATTAATAAGTGCAACTATCCCTAATTTTTACAATACTTTGAAAATAATGAAAATAAAATTCCTCAAACATCTCTATTATGTATACAAACATCCTACTAAATAAAAAGCTGCAGCCCAAAAACTATAGAAGACAGCTAGACAAGCCATGTACCTCTCTCAAGAAGGACGAATAGACAGGGTAAATAAAGAAAAGCATTCGTTTGAAACAATGGCTAATCCCCTCGCCCGTTCTCCTTATATCAGAGTTGCTTGGATCTGGACCTTAACACTTATTAACCAAATTCATTTATGCATAAAATGTAGGTCAAGGTGACCAAATTTATGTGTGGACCTTAGCTACTATCCAAGCTGTATACACTGACAAAATATCCAACATCTATCAGTGTCTATGGCAAGTACTTATTTAGATATGGACCTAAACGCAAAAATTAACCGAAGTCTTTCATGCATAAAATGTAGGTCAATGCCATCCAATTTATATGTGAACCTTTGTTACTGTCCAAGACACATCCGCTGACAAAATATCTAACCTCTATGACTAGTAGTTGCTTAGATCTGGACCTTAACGCAAACCTTAACCAAAGTCATTCATGCATAAAATGTAGGTCAAGGTGACCCAATTTATATGTGAACCTTTGTTACTGTCC
Source organism: Modiolus philippinarum (assembly GCA_002080025.1). NCBI lineage: Eukaryota > Metazoa > Mollusca > Bivalvia > Mytilida > Modiolidae > Modiolus > Modiolus philippinarum. The sequence goes on from MJUU01041462.1 coordinate 96,747, forward strand.
AAGATGCATACATTGACAAAATATCTAACCTTTGTAGCTTGTAGTTGCTTAGATATGGACCTTAACCAAAGTCATTCATGCATAAAATGTAGGTCAAGGCGACCCAATTTATATGCGGACCTTCGTTACTGTCCAAGACGCATCCACTGTCCAAATATCTAACCTCTGTGACTAGTAGTTGCATTGATATGGACCTGTACGGACGAACGGACAAAACACTGTATCCCCTTCCCAATTCCGTTGGGCGAGGAGATAATAAATGTATGAAAAATACCACTGTTAAATTTAGCCTAGCAGGCCGGTTTCTGTCCTTAACTTCATCAGTACTAGTAAATATTTTGAAGACAGAATAGAAAAGTAAAATTATTTAAAACAAAAATTTACCAAAATGGCTGTAAAAGATTTAATGTGCCACCAGACTTTTCATGGGGAATAAAATAATTTGACTAGGAGGGATGAAAAAAACATCTGATTCAGGATTTTCACTTTTACAAATTAATGTTAAATTTAACAAAAATAAACTGTTTCACCATCGAAAAACCGAGGAAAAAATGTGCTACATCCAAAGAAAAATTTCTGGCTAAAAAAAATTAAAAATACCCCCACCCCTTCAATTTAAATTATTGGTCCCTGAATGAATAGTGTACAACTATATGTACAGCTAGTTTCCGCTAACTAAATAAAATTCATTTAAATTAAATAAATAACAAACAAGTGATGACTCTAAAAGATGTCTCGCCTGTCCCTGCTGGACTCTAAATTGATGTGAAATCTAAGTGAACTAATCAGAAAAGTGAACATGCTCACTAGACTGTGAAATTGAGATCAAGGACAAAAGTCACCTGCCAGACTGACATGTACTACCCAAGACTAACCTACATACCAAATATTATCAACCTACCACTTCTAGTTATTGAGAAATGGACTTAAGCAGAAAAACTTAAC